>CM053038.1:7433152-7695652 GCA_028564925.1 Lithobates sylvaticus
CATCATAGCTCTCCTTATGCACCATAGATTCTAACTCACCTATTTTGCTTGGCAGACTTCTGGCATTGGTAAACAAACACTTTAATGCATTACTACATTTTTATTAATCATTTTTTTTACTAGTAATGGCGGTGATCAGCTATTTTTTTTATCATGACTGCGACATTATGGCGGACACATCGGACATTTTTGACACATTTTCGGGACCATTGTCATTTATACAGCAATCAGTGCTATTCAAATGCACTGATTCCTGTGTAAATGACACTGGCAGTGAAGGGGTTAACCACTAGGGGGCAGTGTAGGGGTTAAGTGTGTCCTGGGGAGTGTTTATAACGGTGGGGTGGCGTGGCTATGTTTGGCACGTCACTGATCTCTGCTCTGATCACAGGGAGCAGAGATCAGTGACACTGTCACTAGGCAGAACGGGGAGATGCTTGTTTACATTAGCATCTCCCTGTTCTTCCTCTCCGTGGACGATCACGGGTATCCCCACTGCGATCGGGACCCGCGACCTGACTCACGGAGCTTGCTGCGCACGCGCCCCCAGGCCGTTTCTTAAAGGGACACGTACAGGTACGTTAGTTTGCCTGTACGTGCCCTTCTGCTGCAGTATATCTGCGTGAGGCGGTTGGCAAGTGGTTAAACTCCCTTCTGCGAAAAAGTTTTATCCCTATTGTGGGGTCACCAGTACGGTATTTGTATAATGAAATCATATCCCCTCTCAAGCATCTCTTCTACAGAGAGAATAAGTTCAGTACTCACAACCTCTCCTCATAACGAATATCCTCCAGACCCTTTATTAGCTTTGTTGCCCTTCTTTGTACTCGCTCCATTTCCAGTACATCCTTACTGAGGACTGGTGCCCAGAACTGGACAGGATACTCCAGGTGCGGCCGGAACAGAGTCTTGTAGAGCGGGAGAATTATCGTTTTATCTCTGGAGCTGATCCCCTTTTTAATGCCAATATTCTGTTTGCTTTGTTAGCAGCAGCTTGGCATTGCTGAGCCTATCATCTACTAGGACCCCCCAGGTCATTCCCCCAGTGTATAGATTGCATTCATATTATTGCCACCCAAATGCATTATTTTACATTTTTCTACATTAAACCTCATTTGCCATGTAGTTGCCCACCCTATTAATTTGTTCAGATCTTTTTTCCACATCCTGTGAAGTTATTGCCCTGCTTAGCTTAGTATCATCTGAAAATACAGAGATTGAACTGTTTCCTCCATCCCTATCCTCCAGGTCGTTTATGAACAAATTAAATAGGATTGGTCCCAGCACAGAACCCTGGGGGACCCCACTACCCACCACCCACCCATTCCGAGTACTCCCCATTTATCACCACATTCTGAGCTCGCCCTTGTAGCCAGTTTTCAATCCATGTCCTCACCCTATGGTCCATGCCAACGGACCTTACTTTGTACAGTAAACAGGGAACTGTGTCAAATGCTTTTGTAGAATCCGGATCCACCACGTCTCCGGGCCTTCCTTTATCTAGATGGCAACTCACCTCCTCATAGAAGGTAAACGCAGCAGCAGGACACGGGAGCACGCCCACACGAGTGCCCCGAGGGAGAGCACTTCTTCGACGGGGCATTCGAGAAGAGGAGGGGCCAGGAGCGCCGCTGAGGGGCCCCAGAAGAGGAGGTTTGGGGCCACTCTGTACAAAACCAACTGCACACAGGAGGTAAGTATGACATAATTTTTTTTTTTTTTTTTTTAAACAAACCTTTAGTTACCCTTTAAAAATAGTGTATGAATGCGCACTTGCAAAACTATTTATAAAACATTCACTGCACAAAAGGGCAGAAGTATGTGCACAAGCTGACTGTCAGCTCCATCTAGTGGCCAAAATGTGGTATAGTTTTCTAAAATACCTCAATTGGAAAACTATACCACATTCAAGTAGCAGTGACATCACTGTGCTGTGCAGAGAGCAGAGCTGTGGAAGAGAGCCAGCAAGCTACACCAACTACAGACTGACTGAAGAAAACTACAGGAGGGGGTGGGGACCAGTCCCCCTGGTGAGAGAGCAGCAGTGATCAGTCTTGGGATGTAGAGTTTCCCCCGTACACACGGTCGAAATTTCCGACGGAAAATGTCCTATCGGACTATGTTGTCAGAAAATCCGACCGTGCGTGGGCTCCATCAGACTTTTTCCGTCGGAATCTCCTCTGCTCTCAAATTTTCCATCAACAAAGTCCGATCTGACTTTTTCCGATCGTGTGTAGCGAATTCCAACGGACAAAGTGCCACACATGCTCAGATCACATTACAAGACCAAAGCTATTGGCTACTAGCCTCTAAGTAGTGCCGTCGTACGCAACGAGCGCCACCACGTTCAGAATGATCGGATCTTCCGACAACTTTGTCCGACCGTGTGTATGCAACACCAGTGTGGACAAAATCCGTTGGAAAAAATCCGACGGATTTTGTGGTCGGAATTTCCGACCGTGTGTACAGGGCATTAGGGTGAGGCTGTAGGAACCACTGTAGTTGGGGTGAGGCTGTAGGAACCACTGTAGTTGGGGTGAGGCTGTAGGAACCACTGTAGTTGGGGTGAGGCTGTAGGAACCACTGTAGTTGGGGTGAGGCTGTACATACCACTGTAGTTGTGGCTGTAGGAGCCACTGTAGTTGGGGTGAGGCTGTAGGAACCACTGTAGTTGGGGTGGGGCTGTAGAAACCACTGTAGTTGGGGTGGGGCTGTAGAAACCACTGTAGTTGGGGTGGGGCTGTAGAAACCACTGTAGTTGGGGTGGGACTGTAGGAGCCACTGTAGTTGGGGTGGGGCTGTAGATACCACTGTAGTTGGGGTGAGGCTGTAGGAGCCACTGTAGTTGGGGTGGGGCTGTAGTAGCCACTGTAGTTGGGGTGGGGCTGTAGTAGCCACTGTAGTTGGGGTGGGGCTGTAGGAGCCACTGTAGTTGGGGTGGGGCTGTAGGAACCACTGTAGTTGGGGTGGGGCTGTAGGAACCACTGTAGTTGGGGTGGGGCTGTAGGAACCACTGTAGTTGGGGCTGTAGGAGCCACTGTACTTGGGGCTGTAGGAGCCACTGTAGTTGGGGCTGTAGGAACCACTGTAGTTGGGGCTGTAGGAACCACTGTAGTTGGGGCTGTAGAAACCACTGTAGTTGGGGCTGTAGGAGCCACTGTAGTTGGGGCTGTAGGAACCACTATAGTTGGGGCTGTAGGAACCACTGTAGTTGGGGCTGTAGGAACCACTGTAGTTGGGGCTGTAGGAACCACTGTAGTTGGGGCTGTAGGAGCCACTGTAGTTGGGGCTGTAGGAGCCACTGTAGTTTGGGCTGTAGGAGCCACTGTAGTTGGGGTGGGGCTGTAGATACCACTGTAGTTGCGGTGGGGCTGTAGGAACCACTGTAGATGGGGTGGGGTTGTAGGAACCACTGTAGTTGGGGTGGGGCTGTAGGAGCCATTGTAGTTGGGGTGGGGCTGTAGGAACCACTGTAGTTGGGGTGGGGCTGTAGGAACCTCTGTAGTGAGGGTGGGGCTCTAGGACCCATTGCAGTGTGGGTGGAGCTGTAGGAACTATTGTAGTAAGGGTGGGGCTCTAGGAACGATTGTAGTTAGGGGTGTAGTTGCAATGGTGGAAGTTATGGGGAGGGTAAAGCTGCAGGGTTGGGGTGGAACTGAAATGGATAAGAACTAGAATCTAGTTGAAGGTTATCTGCTGCTGTTTCTAATTATAAAGTACATGAATGCATTCTAGAAGCAAAACTCTCTGGCGCAGCGTTCAGATCGGTTACTTCTGATTTTATTCCTGGGCGGTGTCCATATTTTATACAGAAAAATACGTCATTTCTATGTCAGTCTAATAGGTACATCTCATTGGTTGAAATACAAGAGAAATGGAGAAACTTGATGGTTGAAGTTTGGTTGAAGCTGGTTCTGTCATCACGTCTGCATTCTTCTAAGGCGGGGGATGGGGGGTATAGACGCCATCTTTAGTTCCAAACAGAGTCAATCTGTATACTACATAATAAGTGAGGAGTTGCATAGAGACATGTTATATTCCTTCACACAGGTCCATCTCTGCACAGTGAGTGGCTCCGCCCCGTGTGAAAGGGGCCTAAAAGATAAAACAACATTTTATTTAGTACAACTTCAATCCGCATGAAATGTGATGAAAACCCCGGAATGTGGTGTGATATGATGTGCAGTATATGGTCTGCGCCCCATTCATGTCCCCCAATAATATCACAGAACTACCGTGTTTCCCCGAAAATAAGACCTACTTACAGTTTTGCCTCTCGTTGTAATATAAGGCATCCCCCCGATAATAAGACCTCCCCGATAACAAGGCATCCACCGAACATACCGTAAGGTACCCCCCGAACATAAGGCATCTGACTCTAGACTCTCGTACGGTAGCGGCAGGCACCGCCGCACAGCTCACTGATTGGCCGCAGCTGTTCAGGCAGTGCGAGGTCTCTTCAAATCAGTGAGCTGCGGCGGGCTCTCTGGGTGACGAGCGAAGTTCCTGATGTTGCGCAGGGGAACGTCGCCCGTCAGAGAGCCCGTGCCGCCGCTGCCAGACACAGGAGTCTGGCACATTGTGTGTTATCTCGCCGCCACAGGGGTGACTGAGGTGTGGGGGGATGTCTGGTGAAGGTGGGGGGGGGGAGAGACTAAACTGTCCACTGGCACAGGGGTGGGGGGGAGGGGGGCTTAAAATGACATAATAAGACATCCCCTGAAAATAAGACCTAGCGCATCTTTGGGAGCAAAAATTAATATAAGACACTGTCTTATTTTCAGGGGGAAACAGGGTAATAGCTGCTTCTCTATTTCTATTCATTATATATAGAGACTGGAATCCCAATCCCTGCTGTGTATATAATGACCTCCCTCCCATCCCCCATTGGGGTCCCCCCAGCACTCTTCAAGGGCTCCTCTGTCCCCTGATTTGGGGGCTCCCAGGCTGATCGATCGTCTGATGAGTCCTCCTGTATTGTCCTCCTCCATTCACAGCAATGTCCCCTCCCCCACCTCCATTCACAGCAATAGCCCCTCCCCCTCCTCCATTCACAGCTGTAGCCGAGTCTCCTCCATTCACAGCAATGTCCCCTCCCCCTCCTCCATTCACAGCAATGTCCCCTCCTCTATTCACAGCCATGTCCCCCTCCCCCTCCTCCATTCACAGCCATGTCCCCTCCCCCTCCTCCATTCACAGCAGTGTCCCCTCCTCCATTCACAGCAATGTCCCCTCCTCCATTCACAACAATGTCCCCTCCCCTCCTCCATTCACAACAATGTCCCCTCCCCTCCTCCATTCACGGCAATGTCCCATCCCCCCTCCTCCATCCACAGCCATGTCCCCTCCTCCATTCACAGCAATGTCCCCTCCTCCATTCAAGGCAATGTCCCCTCCTCCATTCACAGCAATGTCCCCTCCTCCATTCACAGAAATGTCCCCTCCTCCATTCACAGCCATGTCCCCTCCCTCCTCCTCCATTCACAGCAATGTCCCTTCCCCCTTCTCCATTCACAGCAATGTTCCCTCCTTCATTCACAGAAATGTCCCCTCCCCCTCCTCCATTCACAGCAATGTCCCATCCCCCTCCTCCATTCACAGCAATGTCCCACCCCCCTCCTCCATTCACAGCAATGTCCCATCCCCCTCCTCCATTCACAGCAATGTCCCCTCCCCCTCCTCCATTCACAGCAATGTCCCCTCCCCCATTCACAGCAATGTCCCCCTCTTCCATTCACAGCAATGTCCCCTCCCCCCTCCTCCATTCACAGCAATGTCCCCTTCCCCTCCTCCATTCACAGCAATGTCCCCTCCCCCTCCTCCATTCACAGCAATGTCCCCTCCCCCCTCCTCCATTCACAGCAATGTCCCCTCCCCCCTCCTCCATTCACAGCAATGTCCCCTCCTCCATTCACAGCAATGTTCTCTTCCCCTCCCCCATTCACAACAATGTCCCCTCCCCCTTCTCCATTCACAGCAATGTCCCCTCCCCTCCTCCATTCACAGCAATGTCCCCTCCCCCTCTTCCATTCACAGCAATGTCCCCTCCCCCTTCTCCATTCACAGCAATGTCCCCTCCCCCTTCTCCATTTACAGCAATGTCCCCTCCCCCTCCTCCATTCACAGCAATGTCCCCTCCCCCTCCTCCATTCACAGCAATGTCCCCTCCCCCCTCTATTCACAGCAATGTCCCCTCCCCCCTCCTCCATTCACAGCAATTTCCCCTCCCCTCCTCCATTCACAGCAATGTCCCCTCCCCCCCTCCTCCATTCACAGCAATGTCCCCTCCCCCCCTCCTCCATTCACAGCAATGTCCCCTCCCCCCTCCTCCATTCACAGCAATGTCCCCTCCCCCCTCCTCCATTCACAGCTGTAGCCGAGTCTCCTCCTCCATTCTCAGCAATGTCCCCTCCCCCCTCCTCCATTCACAGCAATGTCCCCTCCCCCCTCCTCCATTCACAGCTGTAGCCGAGTCTCCTCCTCCATTCTCAGCAATGTCCCCTCCCCCCTCCTCCATTCACAGCAATGTCCCCTCCCCCTCCTCCATTCACAGCTGTAGCCGAGTCTCCTCCTCCATTCTCAGCAATGTCCCCTCCCCCCTCCTCCATTCACAGCAATGTCCCCTCCCCCTCCTCCATTCACAGCTGTAGCCGAGTCTCCTCCTCCGGGGTCACCACATAGAAATCTTCATTTCTGGTCGGATCTTATTCAGATTTTCTAGTTCTCTTTTTGATTCCTCTGACAAGGAGTATTCACTGAACCTAGAAGAGAAGATATAAAGAGTGATCAGATGTCAGAATTCTCTCACACTATTTCCCAGCATCCTCCAGGATATCTATGAATCTCACCACACACATTACAATCTGATTGTACAATCTCTGTATGTAGAGTGATTGTATAGAGACTGATATGATGGTTTAGGTCGGTCCTCATATTACCAGGAAGATATAAAGCTGATTGTACAAAGATTGTATGGTCAGATTGTACTGTGTGTGATGGACCTGACACCATCCTGTCACCTTCTTGTAGGACTTTCCCAACTAAGAAGTGACACAATGGAGACTGATGGGAGATATCAGATTATAGAAGAGGAAATATTCCACCAATCACAGTCACACTTCTCTTCTCATCCAATCAGGGACACAGCAGTTCAGATAAGTTTGGGTTATACTGCCACCTACAGGAGAATCTGACCAATGAGAGAATAGTGGGCCAGGATAGCCCCTCCTCCTCCCAGCATGCCTCAGTGTTTTGCTCGTGTCCTCGGAGGACGGAGGTCTTTTCTCTACTCTGATGAGAAAAGTTTAAAGTCTTATTAAAGCCAAAAGAGAAGATTTCTTATATTGCAGATCCCCAATTCTTAGATGTGATGCTGGAAAAGATTTCCTTTCTTTTCTTCTATTATCATTTGGTGAAGCCGCCAGCAGGTCTTTTCACAGCACAACATCTCCAGCAGAATGGATCAGTTTACATGGAGGAGACAAACCATTCAACCACTTTATGACCGGCGCACGACGATCTACGTCCCTTTTTAGAAGAGGGAAATCTCAGTAACGGAAGCAGCCCACACCTCTTAACCACTTGTCTACCGGGCATGAACACCCCCTTCCTGACCAAGCCATTTTTCAGCTTTCAGCGCTGTCGCATTTTGAATGACAATTGCGCGGTCATGCAACGATGTACCCAAATAAATTTTTTATCATTTTTTCCCCACAGATAGAGCTTTATTTTGGTGGTATTTGATCACCTCTGCGGTTTTTATTTCTTGCGCTATAAACAAAAGAAGAGGGACAAGTTTGAAAAAACACAATATTTTTTACTTTTTATTATAATAAATATCAAATTTTTATTTTTTTTAAACAAATTTTTTCCTCAGTTTAGACCGATACGTATTCTTCTACATATTTTTGGTAAAAAAAAATCGCAATAAGCGTCTATTGATTGGTTTGCGCAAAAGTTATAGCGTCTACAAAATAGGGGATAGATTTATAGCATTTTTATTATTATTTTTTTTTACTAGTAATGGCGGCGATTTGCGATTTTTTATCGTGACTGCGACATTGCGGCGGACATATCGGACACTTTTGACACATTTTTGGGACCATTCACATTTATACAGCGATCCGTGCTATAAAAATGCATTGATTACTGTATAAATGTGACTGGCAGGGAAGGGGTTAACACTAGGGGGCGCTGCAGGGGTTAATATGTTCCCTATGTGAGTGATTCTAACTGTGGGGGGAGGGGACTGACTGGGGAGGGGACCGATCAGTGTCCCTATATACAAGGGACACACCATCGGTCTCCTCTCCTCTGACAGGACGTGGATCTTTGTGTTTACATACACAGATCCACGTCCTGCCCAGTTACTGGGCAATCGCGGGTGCCCGGAGGACATCGCGGCCGCCGGGCAGGCGCATCGGGCCCCCAGCGACACGGCGGGCACGCTCGTGCGCCTCCCGCGGCACGCACGCCCCCTAGTGACCGAAATGTTAGCGCCGTCATATGACGGCAGCCCGCCACAAGAGCCGCACCGCTCCGCCTTTAATTGACAGTGGGCAGTCAGCAACAGGTTAAAGGAACATTTTTTTCAATGTAATGTCTTTAAATTGCATTCCTTTTTTTTTTTTTATGCATTTAAGTCCAAATATGAGATGTGAGGACTTTTTGACCCCCCAGATCTCATATTTAAGAGGACCTGTCATGCTTTACATTCCTTGTAATAGGAATAAAAGTGACCCAATTAAAAAAAAAAACTGTGTAAAAATGAATAAAATTAAGTAAAATAAATAAGTAAAAAACTTTTTTTTAATGCGCCCCGTCCCACTGAGCCCGTGTGCAGAAGTGAACGCATACGTAGAGCCCGCATATGAAAACGATGGTCAAACCACACATGTGAGGTATCGCCGCGATCGGTAGAGTGAGAGCAATAATTCTAGTCCTAGATCTCCTCTGTAACGCAAAACATGCAACCTGTAGAATTTTTAAAAACGTCGCCTATGGAGATTTTTGAGCGTAAAAGTTTGACGCCATTCCACGAGCGGGCGCAATTTTGAAGCGTGACATGTTGGGTATCAATTTACTAAGCGTAACATTATCTTTCACGATGTATAAAAAAATTGGACTAACTTTACTGTTGTCTTATTTTTTTTATTCAAAAAAGTGAATTTTTTTCCAAAAAAAGTGCGCTTGTAAGACCACTGCGCAAATACGGTGTGAAAAAAAAGTATTGCAACAACCGCCATTTTATTCTTCAGAGTGTTAGAAAAAAACAATATATAATGTTTGGGGGTTCTAAGTATGGATGAGCGGAACACCCCCCTGTTCGGTTCGCACCACAACCTGCGAACAGACCTAAAGCTTGTGTGAACTTTAGAACCCTATTAAAGTCTATGGGACTCGAACGTTCAAAATCAAAAGTGCTAATTTTAAAGGCTAATATGCAAGTTATTGTCATAAAAAGTGTTTGGGGACCCGGGTCCTGCCCCAGGGGACATGTATCAATGCAAAAAAAAGTTTTAAAAACGGCCGTTTTTTCAGGGGCAGTGATTTTAACAATGCTTAAAGTGAAACAATAAAAGTGTAATATTCCTTTAAATTTTGTACCTGGGGGGTGTCTATAGTATGCCTGTAAAGGGGTGCATGTTTCCTGTGCTTACAACTGTCCCTGCACAAAGTGTCATTTTTGCAGGAAAAAAAGCTATTTAAAAGCACTCGCGGCTAATGAATTGCCGACTCCCGTAACACAGAGAACAGTCATTGAAAGTCATTGATAAAAAAAAATAAAAAATGACGTGGGGTTCCCCCTAAATATCCATACCAGACCCTTCAGGTCTGGGATGGATTTTAAGGGGAACCCTGCACCAAAAAAAAAAAAATGGCGTGAGGTCCCCTCAAAATCCATATCAGACCCTTATCCGAGCACGCAACCTGGCAGGCCGCAGGAAAAGAGAGGGGGACGAGAGAGCGCCCCCCCCCTCCTGAACCGTACCAGGCCACATGCCCTCAACATTGGGAGAATGCTTTGGGGGTCTGTGACCCCTCAAAGCACCTTGTCCCCATCTTGATGGAGACAAGGGCCTCTTCCCCACAACCCTGGCCGGTGGTTGTGGGGGTCTGCGGGCGGGGGGCTTATCAGAATCTGGAAGCCCCCTTTAACAAGAGGACCCCCAGATCCCGCCCCCCCCCCCGTTTGAAATGGTAAGGGGGTACAAAAGTACCCCTATCATTTCACAAAGAAAGTGTAAAAAATAGTTAAAAAAGACACAGACACCGTTAGGAAAAGTCCTTTATTAAAAATAAAAAAAATTTAAAAAGATTCCAGCGGTGGTAATCCACTCTTGCTATCCAGCGATGGGTGATCTCTTCTCCGAGGTCCAGCGCAGCGCATCCTGTCTCCATGGAGACACTGAGGGAATCCCGTCTTAGCAGAGGAGGATGGGGCCACTCGTCACTCTGCTAAGTCTTGGATTCAGTTGTGGAGATTCACTTTGATGGTCACAGAAGTCTCACTCATGTTGTGGAAACTTCATTGACTAAAAGTGACATCATTGTACTTTGGGATTTCCTTTGAACATCATGGTGGAGGATTTGAGAAGGTGGAGAAGATTTTATTATTACCGTTCTTTATTTGGACCTTTTTTGAAAAATTGTACTAATATTGCTGCACTAATTTTATATATGCTGATTATAAATTATCTTCATTAGTTATCAGTGAACTATCCTCCATACCATTGTTATATATACACTTATAGGGAGTTTTGTGTTGAGGAGTCTCACTTTTATTGTTATACTTTCATATTTATATTGTGTGAATGTTATATACTAGTGCTGCAGTCTTCCATATTATACTAGATGTGCTAATTCCACCAATAGGGATCAGATATAACAATTCCATAATTAATTCATAAATGTAAATAAAGGCAGATCTCCTGCAACCTATTCACAGCTACTTCAATCTATATAACATATAATGTGCAAAAATAAATAAACATGAAGAGCTGTGATAGTTATCTTAAAAAATTGAAAACACCAAGAGAAAGTTTATAAAGGTAAAAAAGCGGATTTCCTATAAGCCATTCACCACAACTTCCATCTCCAATCACCATACAGTGACTTGTACAGTAACAGAAATAAGAAGTCCCAGAGATTCATCCAGATGGATTAAATCAATGCTGATCATCTTCCACCTCTTTGCAGCAACTTCAATCAACCTCCCCCACACCAGTGAGCAAACAGGTCACTTACCAAAAGGTTTGTCCCCACAAGCAAGGCCCAGACACGCTTGTTTATATCCTTCCAGCAGCACCACTCCGCTCAAGCCGGCTTCCGATGAGAAGAGACTGTGCCACGGAATGTCAGACCTCCAGGTAGGATCTCCAATATCACCCGAGGTATCCAGACAATGGCCGCAATCACATTACATAGAAAAGAAAAAGCCTCCATAGTGCATAATCCTTAAATATATATATAGAATCACAGATTGTACACTTCCATCATATACACGAGTATACACAGAACTCAGAGCACACACCGCTCCGGACTGCAGCCGTGTATGATGGAGTCCAGGCAGTGACATGGAGGCTTTTATCCTTTCTATGTAATGTGATTGCGGCCATTGTCTGGACACCTCGGGTGATATTGTATTTTTGCACATTATATGTTATACAGACGGAAGTAGCTGTGAATAGGTTGGAGGAGATCTGCCCTTCCTCACATCTATGAAAGTGCATTTTTGTAATGAATTTAATTGTTATTATTGATCACTATTGGTGGAGTTATCACATCTACATTAGAAGTGTTGGTATTCGGACACATTGTAGGTTGCAGATTTCTCATTTGTCTCATCACACATTGTGTCACTAAGTGTCGGGCTCTATACATAGAATTATATTATACTATTTGTACTTCTAGATCAGACTTCCTGCTGGCGGCTGGTTTTCATTCATTAGATTTTCACAAAGTTGTTCAAGTTTTTTAGTGCAGATATTTAATTTTTTACATTTTTATATCCATCTTTAGAGAACTGTCTGATATTGGTGATATATAGAGACAACCAGGAGATGAAATATATCTCCATTATTATTATTTGATTTATATAGTTTAGACATACACTATATTACCAAAAGTATTGGGACGCCTGCCTTTACAAACACATGAACTTTAATGGCATCCCAGTCTCAAGCCTCGTACACACGATCAGATTTTCGGATTACCGTTCGTCCATTTTTGTGACATGCTAGTCTCATATGGAAAGTGAAGAGGTTACTCACCATACGAAAATTCTCGTCCGACAGAATACAACTTCAGAAGTGATGTAATGTGTTGAATAGTTTTGTATATATTCTTTCGTTTCTGAGTTCACGTACAATAAAAATGTTATAGTCTGCACATCCAGCTTTTGTCAGACAAAAAAATCAGAATCGGCTATCGAAAGCACCAAACTAACGATCGAAAAATCGGCAGATTGTTTGTTTGGACAAAATTTTACTTCTGATTTTCGTATCGTGTGTATGGGACTTTAGTCCATAGGGTTCAATATTGGGTTGGCCCACCCTTTGCAGCTATCAACTCTGTTGTGGAAAATGTTATTAATGTATGTGGTCAGATGCCCCCCAGTGTCGGTTTTGCTGTAATGCGCTCATGTGAGCATATTGGCACAAACATTGGCAGAAGACCAGTGGCTGCGGAAACCTTCCTGTGGACACTGCAGATCTGTTTGCTTTTTTAGGGATGTTCATTTCTGCCTCACCGGGAGACTGGCCACTTCTTGGCGACTGCATTAATGACTTCAAGCGAACATGTCTGTGTACATAACGAACTTTAGCATAATGATATAAATATTATGACCCACTGAGCCATGGTTTTATATCGTTCGTTGTCATTGAAAGCAGTTATGCGGTTTGGGTGCGTTTTTGTGCAGAACTATCTTTCTAGTATAACCTTTGTCTCACAGGAAGCATGGTTCTAACCTGACCGTTTGCACACATCACTGCTAGTCTGTTTTCTATGTATACATGTCTGTGATTGGTTCTTTTGAAGGAAAACAAATGTCCCTGTATTGTAGGAGGGTTTAGCTGTTGGAGGCAAACCCTCCAGGGCGTGCCTTCCAGTTGATCATTGTAACATCCTGTATTGTTATTCGGTGTCCTTATATGGTCATTCACATCCTGTGTCGCTCATGAGGTCACAAGCTTTGTAGGAGGGGTTTAGCTGTTGGAGGCAAACCCTCCAGGGCATGGCTTCCAGTTGATTGGAAATAAAGCAGTTTCATTGGCTCAGGTCAGACAGACATGCTGCCCTTTGCTGAGAGAAACACACAAGAAATACTGGTGATGTCTCTTTTAATGGGGCCTGGCTGGGAAGGTGATGTATGGCTTGACTGGTCATGTGAGGAATGCATGGATGAGGGGGTTGGGAGGTAATGGAAGACATCCGATCTAAAACTTCGAAAGGTAAGGCATTAAATCATTAAGACGGAAAGTGTTATTATATTAGAAACAGGAAATATGGCTGTGTGCTCTGCGGCAGCCAAATTTCCCGGACAGATCCCCTGCCCGCCAATTTGTCTGGGAAATTCGGCTGTCCGCAGAGCACACAGCCATATTTCCTGTTTCTAATATAATAACACTTTCCGTCTTAATGATATGATGCCTTACCTTCTGAAGTTTTTGTCATATGCTCCCATGTGTCCCTCGATGAATATCGATCTTCTTCTTACACCCGGCCTTACAGTCCATATGAGTCCATAAAAAGGAAAACACGGCTTAACATGTAGACTCCTATTCTTCAGGAGAGATGACATGGTGAGCTGTAGTAATCGTCGGTCGGTCTGGGATCCTCTTTGTCTTGTCCGGACAACTCTTCTGGGAAGGCCGTCCACAAGGTTTAGGAGTGTATCTATGGGAATGTTTGACCATTCTTACAGAAAAGCATTTGTGAGATCATGCACTGATGTTGGATGAGAAGGCCTGGCTCACAGTCTCCGCTTAAATTCATGCTAAAGGTGTTCTATATCGGGTTGAAGTCAGGACTCTGTGCAGACCAGTCAAGTTCCTCCACCCCAATTTCGCTCATCTGTCTTTATAGACCTTGCTTTGTGCACTGCCCCAAATCATTTGGTGAAGGGGGATTATGGTGTGGGTTTGTTTTTCAGGGGTTGGGTTTGGCCCCTTAGTTCCAGTAAAGGGTACTCTTAAGATGTCAGCATACCAAGACAATTTGGAAAATGTCATGCTCCCAACTTTGTGGGAACAGTTTGGGCATGACCCCTTCCTATTCCAACATGACTGGACACCAGTGCCCAAAGCAAGGTCCATAAAAACATGGATGAGTGAGTTTGGGGTGGCCTCACCTCAACCCGATAGAACACCTTTGGAATGAATAAGTGCGGAGACTGCGAGCCAGGCCTTCTCATCCAACATTAGTGCCTGACCTCACAAATGCACTTCTGGAAGAAGGGTCAAACAGTCCCATAGACACTCCTAAACCTTGTGGACAGCCTTCCCAGAAGAGATGAAGCTGTTATATCTGCAAAGGGTGGGGCCAACTCAATATTGAACCCTACGGACTAAGACTGGGATGTCATTAAAGTTCATGTGCGTGTAAAGGCGGGTGTCCCAATACTTTTGGTAATATAGTGTAACAGTCCAGGATTGGATATTTAGCCTACATGCTTAAAAAAAATTGCTGCTACTACAGGAGTTTTGTGTTCTGCCTGTAGAAGCAGCTCCATGTTCTCCTATGTCTCCATACACATTGGGGCGATTACAGGTATATTTTGACCTCAACATTTAGAGGCAGGAAAAAAAACATCTTCTGCTTCGTGTTTCTGATTGGAGCTTTCTGGGAGAAAAAATGTAAAACTCTCCTAAACTCGTCTAAACTTTGTACAATAAACTCTCTATATGAAAGTTGCCTGCCAAGGGAACTGACATTTTTTAAGCCCAGTGTGCATGGAGCCTTATGGAGCCTAAATATGGAATTTGATGACATTCTCATATTTCTATATTATTTATGTGGTTTAGATATAAAACTGTCCCAGAATATTATTGTCTCAGTCAGTCCTGTTATACTCACTGTAATTCCTCTATCCGGCTTGTCAGAGCTTCCATCAGATCCTGAAAATGAGGACCCCCCAGATTGTTCCTAGACAGGCCCAGTGTCCTCAGTGTCTGGTTATTTCTTATTCCAGATGCCAGGTGGGGGCAGGAACTGTCTGTCAGGTCATTAGCGGACAATCTGTAGAAGAAGAGAAGAATGTTACCAGAAGAAAATGAATTTCTCCCCCAGGAATGAATGTAACTATTCTCTACATGAATGGAACTCATCTCTCTTTTTTGGAATCATTAATATTAGATCACTTTATAAAACACGATCGATCATCTACACTATTGGAGGATTTCTCTTTTTGTGGATCCCAATTACTAAATGTGACATGAGAAGTGGATGAGGTGGTGTGATCCATTCATTATTCCTGTATGGGGATTGGACCATACACACTCACACTGACCTCTAGGCTTTCACCTCCAACCTTCTGCTAAGTCTTGGATTCAGTTGTGGAGATTCACTTTGATGGTCACAGAAGTCTCACTCATGTTGTGGAAACTTCATTGACTAAAAGTGACATCATTGTACTTTGGGATTTCCTTTGAACATTATGGTGGAGGATTTGATCTTATGGTGTGGAGAAGATTTTATTATTACTGTTCTTTATTTGGACTTTTCTTGAAAAAAAATTTTTTTATTATTCTTTATTTATTCCAATTTTTCATATACAAAACAAAGAGTAAAAAGAGTCAACAGTTTGATCATTGCACCAACAAGGTATACCTCTCAAGCATCCTATTGAAAGTTCCACCCCTTATTCCCCTACCCCCCCCTCCCCCCCCCCCCCCCCCCCTCCCTACCTAGGATTCTGGTTCCATTTCTTTTTTTTATCTATCTTGGTATTTTCTCCTATCTTATGCTTCAGGATTTATTGGGTCATTATTTCTACATATTTCCATGACTTTTTAAACTCTATCCATCTGGACCACTTATCATTTTGCTCATTCCCTTTTCCTTCTTTCCACTCCTGGTCTAATCTCTCCATTTTGAAACTATTATTTACTCCTATTATCCAATTCTTCATTTTAGGGCCCTCCGTTTCCTGCCAATTTTTAGGTATAAGGCTTTTGGCGACATTTATCATGATGGAGACAATTGATTCTCTGTATTGCTTACTCGGGATCTCCACTCCATGGAACAGGCACATCCAAGGATCTTCCGGAATTACTATGTTTGTGATTTCCCTTATTGCTTTCAGAATATTTTTCCAGTATCTCTTAATAACGGGACAGTCCCACCATATGTGGGCCATTGTACCTTTTTCTTTACATCCCCGCCAACAGTTTGAGGATTCCCCAGGTTGGATTTTACTCATTTTTTCCGGGGTAGCATACCACCTTGCTAAGCATTTGAAGTTCATCTCTGCCGTCTTAGAATCTTTAGCTGAGTTATGTGTTAGTTGAAAGATTTTATCTATAATGTGTTTATTACTAGGTGTCCCTAATTCTAGTTCCCATTTCCTTATGTATGGCGGTACCTCCTCCCCCGCATTACTTAAGACTTTATATATTCGAGCTATATTATTACGGGATTTCCCCCTCTCGCAGAGAGACTCGAGAGGTCTAAGCTTCTTCGTATCCCTTACCGGGAAGGGTAGCTTCTCTACAAAATGCCTAAGTTGGAGGTACCGCCATTCATTTAGCTCAAATAACTCGGTGTTCTTTTTTAGATCAGTGTAAGTGCTTATTTTACCTCGTGTCACTATATCTTTTAACTGTGCTGTGTCTTTTTTTATCCAATTCCCTGCTATCGAGTTTTTCCCCGGTGGGAAATACTCATTATTTTTTAAATAGATCAAAGGTGAATTGTGTGTCCATTTTTGTTGTCGGTGTACCTTATCCCATATTTTAAATACGTTGTGCGTTAAAGTGAATGTGTTTACTCCCAGCTTCCTACATCGTGAAGGGTTCCAGATTTCTTTACTTAACTGTGTACTACTCGTTGTGATTTCTAGTTTGACCCATCTTTTTTCATTTCCTGGTATAGCCCATTCCACCACCCGTGAGAGTATGACTGCATTATAATATTTGTTAATGTTTGGGGCAGCTAACCCCCGTGTTTCTTCCCCTTTTCCAAGACGGCAGACGCTATTCTTGCTTTTTTGTTTTGCCATATGCATTTCGTTAAAATCGATTTTAAAGTTTTAAAGTATGCTTGTGGAAGTGGGATTGGTAGCATCTGGAATTTTAAATAATATTTTTGGGATAATCACCATTTTTATTGCGTTGATACGCCCGAACCAGGATAGAGGTCTAGTTGCAATTTTTTTTGTCTCCATCTTGACTTCGTCCAGCAAAGAAATATAATTTAATTGGTAGGATTTCCTCAAAGTGCTTGTTAGTCTTATACCCAAATATTGTACACTGTTTTGCCACGGAAACGAAAGGCCCTTTTCAGGTCTTCTTCTTCCTGCCTTTTGATCGTAATCTTCATAATTTCTGATTTTGTGGTGTTGATTTTAAAATTAGATATATCCCCGTATATTTTCAAGATTTTTAAGAGATTTGGCAGAGTGGTCCTGGGTTCCGAGATGAAGAATAGAACATCGTCGGCGAAGGCGGCCAACTTATGTTCTTCGCCTCCCGTTTTTATGCCCTTCACGTCTGGATTGTTGCGAATTGTCGAAAGTAGCGGCTCTAGCGTCAAAACAAACAGGAGCGGTGATAGGGGGCATCCCTGTCGTGTTCCATTCCTCATCTCGAACGGCCGGGACTTCGTGCCGTTAACTCTGACACAGGCCGATGGGTTTTTGTATAGTACTTGTATCCATTTTATTATCCTAGGTCCCAAGCCCATTGTTTCCAGCGTTCTTATCATGAGACCCCAGTCTACCCTGTCAAACGCTTTTTCTGCGTCGACCGACAGGAGTAGACCTGGGGCCTCGCTGCTTTTGATAGCCTGAATAAGGAACATTGCTCTAACCCCATTATCCCTCCCTTCCCTCCCTGGGATGAATCCAACCTGGTCCGGGTGGACCAGGTCGTTCATCCATTCTTTCAGCCTCGTTGCCAATACCTTGGCATAGAGCTTTACGTCTGTGTTAAGGAGGGCTATCGGCCTGTAATTAGAACATAACGATTTATCTTTCCCCTCTTTCCAGATAACAGTAATGGATGCTGCTAGGGCTTCCTTTCCCATCTCGTAATTGACTCCCAACCCATTCATGTACTGGCATAATCTGGGGATCAGTATCTCTCTAAATTTTTTATAATACAAAATCGTAAACCCGTCCGGGCCTGGGCTTTTCCCTAGGGCAGAATCATTTAGTGCTAGGCGAACTTCTTCCTCTGATATGGGTCTATCTAACAGAGTCTTATCACTTCTTGAGATCTGGGGTAATTGCGCATTGTTCAGAAATTCTGTGACCTTCTCTCCTGCTGTTTTATCCCTACTGCCCTTCTGATTTATAGAGTATAAGGCCATATAGTATTTCCTAAACTCTTCTGCGATTTCTTTAGTTTTGTAAAGTATTTCCCCATTTTTATTTTGAATTTTTTCTATGAAGTTAATTTCTTTTTTTTTCCTCAACATATTTGCCAGGTACTTGCCTACTTTGTTTCCCCCCAGAAGTCTTTCTTTAGCCATTCTATGGAATGTTTTATTTATCTCCTGATCCATAATATCTCCAAGTTCCTCCCTTTTGCAAATAAGCTGGTGAAAAACTCTCTGTTGTTGCCCCTGTTTATGTTCTTGTTCTAATTTTATAATTTCCTCTGTCAGGGCCTTCCTTCTCTTTTCCCTTTCCATTTTTTCCCCGGTTGCAATGGAAATGAAAATGCCTCTGATGTAGGCCTTGTGGGCCTCCCACAGGGTGGCTCCCGAAACCTCTCCTGTGTCATTAATCTCAAAGTACCGTTTTATTTCCTCATTGATTTTATCCACTACCTTCTCTTTTTGGAGCAGGTCCTCGTTTAATCGCCATGTATATGGTTGTCTTGAGGGGCCTGGGATCTCCATTTTCATTGTTACCGGGGAGTGGTCCGAAATTGTCGCAATTTCAATGTTTGTTGTAGTGATCTGGTCCATTAATTTATGTTCTATCCAGATATAGTCCAGTCGCGAGTACGTCCCGTGTACAGGGGAGAAAAAAGTGTAGTCACGTGTTTTTGAATGTGTCGCCCTCCAGACATCTACTAGTTGATACTGATGCATTTTCTGTTTTATCATATTTAACATCGCTTTACTTGTCCCCTGTACCCGGGACGTACTATCGACCGATGGGTCTATGCAGAAGTTCAAATCTCCCGCTAAGATTAAGTCACCACTTTTAAAGTCCATGAGTCTTTTCAGGGTCTGTTTAAGAAATCTAATGGGGTTTTGGTTCGGACTGTAGATATTGGCCAATGTGATTGTTTTTTCCCCTAATCTGCCCTTCAGAAAAAGGTATCTCCCTTCCGGGTCTGTTATCCTATCTATTAGTGTGAATGTGATTGTTTTAGCGAAACCGATCGCGACTCCTTTAGCTCTTGTGATGGGCGAATCCCCATAGTACCAGGTCGGAAAATCTTTCAAGTAAAATTTCACATTTGTTTCTTGGGAGATGTGCGTCTCCTGCAAGAACGCTATTCCCACTTTATAATGCCTAAGCCCTCCCTCCTCTCTGCCCACTTTCTCGTTTTCGTTTTCCCTCCCCCTCCCACCCCCCCCATCCCCCCTCGCCGCCTTTGTTAATCATTTATTTTGCATTTAATTTCACCTCCCTGCCCCCCTCCCCCCCCCCAAGATCTTCCCCTGTTTATGTCCTGGGTCTTTCTTCTCTTGCTCTTATCGGGACTTCCTCCCCCCAACCAGGAATGATAGGGGGGCTTATGTCCAGCTGATGACAAAATTCAATTAATTCTTCGGGAAATCGTAGTGTCCTTGATCTTCCATCTTTGGTGCCTATTAGGCATGCAGGGAATCCCCAATTATATTTAATATTTTGTAAACGCATTTGCTCCAGTAGGGGTTTTAGTAGGCGTCTTCTCTCCAGTGTCTCGGGGGCCAGGTCTGTAAAAATTTGAAGCTCCGCTCCTCCGTAGTTTATAGGGGGTCCTCCTCGCAATTTCGCCCATATTGCAGCTTTGTCTGTATAGTATTGAAATCTTATAATTATATCTCTTGGTTTATCATCAGCAATATTTTTGGGCTTTCTTATTCTGTGCACTCTTTCAATCCTGAGAGGATCTTCTTCTCCTTTGTTTAATAAGGGGTTAAAAATGGTATTCATCGTTTTCAGCAAATCTTCTCCTCTCTCTTCCGGTACTGCTCGAATACGCAGATTTTGTCTGCGGTTTCGGTTTTCTTGGTCCTCTAGTTTATAAAGAATTTTCCGTTGTTCCAGCTGCATTGATCTGACAGTTGCATCAAGTGTGTGTATTTGTTGGGCTTGACTTTCTGTTTTTTCTTCGATCTCCTCGACTCGTTTTAGCAGATGACCCATATCTGTTCGAAGCAAACATATTTCTGCCTTTATTACATTCTCGAGTCTAGAAAACATTTCCATCATCTCGACTTTAGTGGGGGCTTGATCTATTGCGGCCTTCCCTCCTGTTGCACCTTTCTCCATACTTCTTTCTTTACCTTGCTCCTGGGATTCCCCTTTATCCTTCCCTATGTCTTCCCCTTTTTCTTGTTGCTCAACAGGTTGTTTCCCTGTTTTTAGGGCCTTAGGGCTTGCCGCTTTGGACATGTATTGTTTAATCGTCGAGGTATTTAATTGCCCTTTTGATGTTTTATGTTCGCTCCCTCTCGTTGTTCTTCCTGTCATGCTATTTTTTTCCCTTCTCTTTCTTATTCTTTTACCCAGTTTTGTATTTTACTCTCCTTGTCTGTGCTTTAGTTGTATATTGAATGTGGACAAGTAAAGAGTTAGGGATTTTCCTAGCCCAGCCCCGTTAGCCCTCACTTGGAAGCTGGTAGCTTAAGGGAGACGTCAATGGATTTAGGGGTCCCTAGGGAGTTTTCCTGAGCCTTTATGAAGCAAATGGCTAGGGGGCGTTCTCTTTTGCCGTTTATTCTATGGGAGATTTACGTGTGTTTCTATAGTGCATGTCCTTAAATCGTCAGTTTAATGAATTTATAGATTTCCCGGGGTCAGTATTCCATAGGGGGGAGACAGTGGGTCTTGCGGATAAAGGTTTACATCTGATACAGCAACAGACCTCTTATTCTGTTTCTACGTTAAAGTTTCTTGTACTCGGCTGTTGTTTAACCCTAGGAAATCCGCCACTTTCTAGATTGGGTGTGGAAGCGTTTTTTCCTTTTTCTTTATAGGCCGTGGTAGCAGTCTGCTTCTGTTCGGGTATATTCCGCTGTACAGTCGCTTAATTATAATTACGGCAAGGTCAGAGGCAGTTTATAATAGGTTCATAGGCTACTCATCTTCTCATAACCTAATTTGTAATGAACCTGAGTCTTGCCGTCACACTTCCCACTGGGTTGTAAATATTATCTCGGTGTGGGATCTCCCCACCGTTTTTCGATTTGAGCTTCTCACTCCTCCGGTGTAGAGCCGCGAGGGAGGAGAGGGGGAAAAAAAAAAGGGGGGGGGAGGGAGGTACCAGGAGCAGGAAGGAAAAAAAAAACAGCAAGAGAATAGGATATATTTTATATAACAGAGGTTAAAGTCCTGGCTGTAAGCACCCTGCTATTCACTTGACAGTTCATTTATACGTAACCGTTTACCATGATAATACTGGTGTTCAAGTTTTTTGCATTGTTCTCAGCGAGGGGAAAAAAAATGCTAATTTCTTCACATTCTTCAGAAAATTTCACATGCCCTTTTTATAAGCACATTTGCTATTTTAAACAGTTCATCATGGCCGCTAGTTATTCAAAATGCAGCAGTCCTATGTATCCTTAACGTATGTAATAAGCGGAAAAAAACATACCGGTATTTAAGCGCTTTTCAACAGACTGTCCATTTATCCATCACAGTTAGTGCAATTACAATGCGCTGTTTACAGTACCTCGTGTCTTCTGCACATCACCTCTGGATGCTGTTGCTTCTAAAGGCTAACCTTAATCTCCGCTCCTGGGATCCTTTTGGCTCTACAGAGCCATCTTCTAATTCTCAGGTCTCCACTTCACAAGGAGTTGCACGAAGGGGGGGACAGGAGAACGGGAGGGAGATGTCAGAGCAGTTCTCACACTCCCTGCAGCTTCCAGGCAATCCCTCGCTCGCCGCCGTATAGTACAAAGAGCGGAGGGGCGCCTGTCATCACAGGGGATTGTTAGCAGCTGATGCCGGTCCCAGAGTCTCCTCGTGGGGTTGCGGTCACGGGTCGGACAGGTTAGGCGGGCGGGTATGCGGGACCAGTAAGTCGGCTTGCCGGTGCGTTATGAGCGGTATGCAGCCTCTCACTCTGCTCCTGAACTCAAGTGCTTCGGCGTGTCCCGGATCTCCCTCTCTCCCTCGTTGACGGCAGCATGGTCAGGGCCCTCCCCCAGCCAGAGAGCGTCACGTCCTCGTCACGTCCTCATCCTCCCCCTTTTCTTGAAAATTTATACTAATATTGCTGCACTAATTTTATATATGCTGATTATAAATTCTCTTCATTAGTTCAGTGAAATAGTCTCCATACCATTGTTAGGCTATTTTCACACTGGGGCGCTGGCTGCGCTGGCGGTAAAGCGGCGCTATATTTAGCGCCACTTTACCGTCTTTTTAGCGGCGCTATTCGGCCACTAGCGGGGTGGTTTTACCCCCCGCGAGCGGACGAAAAAGGGTTAATACCGCCCGCAAACCGCCGCTGCAGTGGCGTTTTGCGGGCGGGTTCGGAGCGCTGCCCCATTGTTTTCAATGGGAAGGGGCGCTATAGAAGCGGTAAATACACCGCTCCTACAGCGCACCAAAGATGCGGCTTGCAGGACATTTTTCAGCATCCTGCAAGCGCACCGCTCCAGTGTGAAAGAACTGATGCAAATAAATGGGAGGCAGTTTTCAGGTGCTATTTCTAGTGCTAAAATGTCTAATAACTGCCTCAGTGTGAAAGGCGTCTAACAGAAATACCAGAGATTCATCCAGATGGTTTAAATCGATGCTGATCATCTTCCACCTCTTTGCAGCAACTTCAATCACCCTCCCCAACACCAGTGAGCAAACAGGTCACTTACCAACAGGTTTGTCCCCACAAGCAAGGCCCAGACACGCTTGTTTATATCCTTCCAGCAGCGCCACTCAGCTCAAGCCGGCTTCCGATGAGAAGAGACTGTGCCACGGAATGTCAGACCTCCAGGTAGGATCTCCAATATCACCCGAGGTATCCAGACAATGGCCGCAATCACATTACTTAGAAAATAAAAAGCCTCCATAGTGCATAATCCCTAAATATATATAGAATCACAGATTGTACACTTCCATCATATACACGAGTATACACAGAACTCAGAGCACACACCGCTCCGGACTGCAGCCGTGTATGATGGAGTCCAGGCAGTGACATGGAGGCTTTTTCCTTTCTATGTAATGTGATTTGGGCCATTGTCTGGATACCTCGGGTGATATTGTATTTTTGTACATTATATGTTATACAGATTGAAGTAGCTGTGAATAGGTTGGAGGAGACCTGCCCTTCCTCACATGTATGAAAGTGTATTTTATTTTTATTATTGATCACTATTGGTGGAGTTATCACATCTACATTAGAAGTGTTGGTATTCGGACACATTGTAGGTTGCAGATTTCTCATTGGTCTCATTCGTTATTTACGAAGGGCAAATCCACTTTGAAATTGCACTGAAAGTGCACTTTGAACTGTAGTCGCTGTAAATCTGAGGGGAAGCTCTGCTGATTTTGTCATCCAATCATGTGCAAGCTAAAATGTTGTATTTTATTTTCCTTGCATGTCCCCCTCGGATCTACAGCGACTTGTAGTGCAAAGTGGATTTGCCTTTTGTAAATAACCCCCATTGTGTCACTAAGTGTCGGGCTCTATACATAGAATTATATTATACTATTGTACTTCTATATCAGACTTCCTGCTGGCGGCTGGTTTTCATTCATTAGATTTTCACAAAGTTGTTCATGTTTTTTAGTGCAGATATTTCATTTTTTACATTTTTATATCCATCTTTGTAGAACTGTCTGATATTGGTGATATATAGAGACAACCAGGAGATGAAATATATCTCCATTATTATTATTTGACATACACTATATTACCAAAAGTATTGGGACACCTGCCTTTACAAGCACATGAACTTTAATGGCATCCCAGTCTTAAGCCTCGTACACGCGATCAGATTTTCGGATGACCGTTAGTCCATTTTTGTGACATGCTAGTCTCATATGGAAAGTGAAGAGGTTACTCACCATACGAAAATTCTCATCCGACAGAATACAACTTCAGAAGTGACGTAATTTGTTGAATAGTTTTGTATGTATTCTTTCATTTCTGAGCATGCGTAGTCTTGCTCTTACGTTTTTTTGGATAAAAAACGTACTTTATTTATAGTTTTATTTATTGTTTTAATTTATTTATATATTTATAATAGAATGGGACAATCAGCGCAAACCAACAAAAATAAAATAAGTGAAAATGCAAGCTGAACACCAAAAAGGCCAATCACGAATCCTTTAAATAACAATGTGAAAAGTAAAAGTAAGTGCAGCGCAAAATAAAAAATTAATATGAATATCATCAAAATGTATACAAATCATGATGTGAATGTGAAACACAATACAAATGGTTGAAAATAATTAATCAATTAATTAATTAAAATATAGTGACAAAAGTTCATGTCTTGTAAATCCAAGATGAAACGGTGAAAGTGAATAACTAATAATAGATGAACACCCTGGTGACTGTAGATAATCAAAAATAATTCTTAAAGTGATATCCTCAACCGAAGGTAAATGGATACTCTTACCAAATGTGCTACGCACATACGCATAGACTCAGTGGAGGGTGAAGTATCTGATTCCAAGGAAAGCTGACTCCAATCCGGGAAAACGACCAATCAACTGGAAAAATCTCCGGCAGATGATCTCCTCATGCAATGGACAGCCCAATGACAGGCAGCGTTGATCCAGGCAAAAAAGATCCCCCAGCGTAAAATAGAAAAGAAGGGGGGGACACTCTAAGTGTAGACTGTTGGTAAACGTTTATTTAAAACTGAAGTTTAAAATACAACCTTAATGAAAGGCAAATGGTTGTGTCTGCAATAACATTAATTATGCAGTTAGCAAAAATTAAGGCAATGCTATGGGTACACTGGATATGCACAACTACAGAAAACAAAGCCTTATAAACATGTGCATTAAAAGATACAGCACAAAGCTGCAAATGGGGAACGATTGCTGTTTAAAAAGTCCCGCTCTGCAGCAATATAGAGAGATCGCGGAACGGAGCCGCTGGAGATAATGATAGACAGCGAGTGACTGATAGACTCCTCCCCCGTACGTACGTTACGTCCTCCTGGACTTCGTCAGCGGTGGGTGGAGCCATCTGTCACTACGCCTCTCAACTTTATAACAGCCAGCGCGGTCTATGGGTGGAGACTATTAAACAGAGAAACCTAATACCGCCGGCAAAACCTAGCAGCATGGTGTCTCCTCTCCTGCTAATTAGACAACGCTTCCCTCATGGGGACATGTAACTGGCTCTGAATACAATGCTAAATAAGATTAAAAGGTGGAAAAATAAAATACTATGACCACATGAAGATACACTTATGCGTGTCATACAGTCAAATATATATAAATATTTTAAACATATACAGGCACCAATATGATGCTAATTGAATTATTTTTGTTGTGTGGGAAACAACAAATTAAAATAAGCTGTATCTTTTAATGCACATGTTTATAAGGCTTTGTTTTCTGCAGTTGTGCATATCCAGTGTACCCATAGCATTGCCTTAATTTTTGCTAACTGCATAATTAATGTTATTGCAGACACAACCATTTGCCTTTCATTAAGTGTTCTTGCATAGCAAGATCACTTAATGTTATCTCACATATATATTATTCTTATTCTTATTATAGCCAAATTTACCACCCTAACTCCTCCCACAGTTTTTACACTACATAGACAAGTAATATACCAAAACGTGCGGATTGTTCCCGAATGGTGTGCTATTACTTTGTGGAATGTTTCGCCGAACGGTTCACGAAATATCGTAATTTTTGCGGGGAAATTTGTCCCATAGGAATGAATGGAGAAATGTTCAAAACTAGAGTGGTAGGTGACAAAAGCTGACAACCCCAATAATCAGCCAAAACATTATGACCCCCATGATCGGCCAAAACATTATGACCCCCCCATGATCGGCCAAACCATTATGACCCCCCCATAATCAGCCAAAACATTATGACCCCCCCATGATCGGCCAAACCATTATGACCCCCCCATAATCAGCCAAAACATTATGACCCCCCCATGATCAGCCAAAACATTATGACCCCCCATGATCGGCCAAAACATTATGACCCCCCATGATCTGCCAAAACATTATGACCCCCCCATGATCAGCCAAAACATTATGACCCCCCCATGATCAGCCAAAACATTATGACCCCCCCATGATCAGCCAAAACATTATGACCCCCCCATGATCGGCCAAAACATTATGACCCCCCCATGATCGGCCAAAACATTATGACCCCCATGATCGGCCAAAACATTATGACCCCCCCCCCAGTAGGTGGAGGCAAGAACACGTCACACAATTTCCCCAGAAATTGTAGATTTTCTAGTTCTTATTCTTATTAAGTGTTCTTGCATAGCAAGATCACTTAGGCCCCTTTCACACTGGGGCGGTTTTCAGGCGGTACGGCGCTAAAAATAGCGCCTGTGTACCGCCTGAAAAAACCGGCCCCATTCACTCCAGTGTGAAAGCCGGCGGGCTTTCACACTGGAGCGGTGCGCTAGCAGGACCGCAACAAAAGTCCTGCTAGCAGCATCTTTGGAGCGGTGAAGGAGCGGTGTATTCACCGCTCCTATACCGCTCCTTCCCATTGGAATCAATGGGAAACCGCGGGGATACCGCCCGCAAACCGCCGCTGCAGCGGCGCTTTGCGGAGGTTTTTAACCCTTTTGCGGCCGCTAGCGGGGGTTAAAACCACCCCGCTAGCGGCCGCATACCGCAGGAAAAACGATGGTAAAGCAGCGCTAAATATAGCGCTGCTTTACCGTCGCCGCCCCGCACCGCCCCAGTGTGAAGCCAGCCTTATTGTTATCTCACATATATATTATTATTATTCTTATAGCCAAATTTACCACCCTAACTCCTCCCACAGTTTTTACGCTACATATACCGAATATATACCAAAACGTGCGGATTGTTCCCGAATGGTGTGCTATTACTTTGTGGAACATTTTTCCGAATGGTTCACGAAATATCGTCATTTTTGCGGCGAAATTTGTCCCATAGGAATGAATGGAGAAATGTTCAAAACTAGAGTGGGAGGTGACAAAAGCTCTGAGGGGAATTATAGCTCCTCCCACACAGCCCTGAAGGCAATTATAGGTAGTCACACAGCTGAGGGGGATTATAGGTAGTCCCACACAGCTCTGAGGGGAATTATAGGTAGTCCAACACAGCTCTGAGGGGGATTATAGGTAGTCCCACACAGCTGAGGGGGGTTATAGGTAGTCCCACACAGCTGAGGGGGATAATAGGTAGTCCCACACAGCTCTAAGGGGAATTATAGGTAGTCCCACACAGCTCTGAGGGGAATTATAGGTAGTCCCACACATCTCTGAGGGGAATTATAGGTAGTCCCACACAGCTGAGGGGGATTATAGGTAGTCCCACACAGCTCTGAGGGGAATTATAGGTAGTCCCACACAGCTGAGGGGGATAATAGGTAGTCCCACACAGCTCTAAGGGGGATTATAGGTAGTCCCACACATCTCTGAGGGGGATTATAGGTAGTCCCACACAGCTGAGGGGGATAATAGGTAGTCCCACTAAGCTCTAAGGGGAATTATAGGTAGTCCCACACATCTCTGAGGGGAATTATAGGTAGTCCCACACATCTCTGAGGGGAATTATAGGTAGTCCCACACATCTCTGAGGGGAATTATAGGTAGTCCCACACATCTGAGGGGAATTATAGGTAGTCCCACACAGCTGAGGGGGATTATAGGTAGTCCCACACAGCTGAGGGGGATTATAGGTAGTCCCACACATCTCTGAGGGGGATTATAGGTAGTCCCACACAGCTCTGAGGGGGATTATAGGTAGTCCCACACAGCTCTGAGGGGGGTTATAGGTAGTCCCACACAGCTCTGAGGAGAATTATAGGTAGTCCCACACAGCTCTGAGGGGAATTATAGGTAGTCCAACACAGCTCTTAAAAAAAAAAATAATAATAATAATAAATAAAAAAATAAATAATTTTAGAAAAAAAATGAAAATTAGGAAATTTAAAAAAAAAAAAAAATTTTGAAAAAAATATTATTTTAGAAAAAAATATCATTTGAAAAAAAAAAAAAATAATAATTAAAAAAAATCATTAAAAAAAAAAAATAATAATTAAAAAAAATCATTAAAAAAAAAAACATTTAAAAAAAAAAAAATTTATAAAAAAAATAATAATTTTAGAAAAAAAAAAATTAGGAAATTTGAAAAAAAATAATATTCTTTTCAAAAAAATTTTTTCTTTTAAAAAAAATAATTCAAAAAAATAATTCAAAAAAATGTTTTTTTTATAAAAAAAAAAATCAATCATTTTAGAAAAAAAATGAAAATTAGGAAATTTGAAAAAAAACATCTTTTTGGAAAAAACAATTATTTTTGAAATAATTAAATAAAAATTTAAAAAAACATTTAAAAAAAATCATTAAAAAAAATAAATAATCATTTTTGAAAAAAATAAATAAAAGTTTAGTTACTCAAGCCACTCCACCCAGTTACTCCGCCCACTCCAGTAGGTGGAGGCAAGAACACGTCACACAATTTCCCCAGAAATTGTATCTTTTCTAGTTATTAAGTGTTCTTGCATAGCAAGATCACTTATTGTTATCTCACATATATATTATTATTATTCTTATAGCCAAATTTTGCACGCTAACTCCTCCCACAGTTTTTATGCTACATATACCGAATATATACCAAAACGTGCGGATTGTTCCCGAATGGTGTGCTATTACTTTGTGGAACGTTTTTCCGAATGGTTCACGAAATATCGTCATTTTTGCGGCAAAATTTGTCCCATAGGAATGAATGGAGAAATGTTCAAAACTAGAGTGGGAGGTGACAAAAGCTCTGAGGGGAATTATAGCTCCTCCCACACAGCTCTGAGGGGATTATAGGTAGTCCCACACAGCCCTGAGGGGATTATAGGTAGTCCCACACAGCTCTGAGGGGATTATAGGTAGTCCCACACAGCTCTGAGGGGATTATAAGTAGTCCCACACAGCTCTGAGGGGGATTATAGGTAGTCCCACACAGCTCTGAGGGAGATTATAGGTAGTCCCACACAGCTCTGAGGGGATTATAGGTAGTCCCACACAGCTCTGAGGGGATTATAGGTAGTCCCACACATCTCTGAGGGGGATTATAGGTAGTCCCACACAGCTCTGAGGGGAATTATAGGTAGTCTCACAAAGCTCTGAGGGGAATTATAACTAGTCCCACACAGCTAGTCACACATAATTATTTGAAAAAAAAAAAAATATTTTTGAAAAAAAAAAAAAAAATATTTTTGAAAAAAAAAAATATTTTTGAAAAAAAAAATCAATTAAAAAAAAATAACAATAATTACAAAAAATAATTAAAAAAAATAATTAAAAAAAAATGTATTTCTTGAAAAAAAAAAAAATTTTATAAAAAAAAAATGTAATTCTTGAAAAAAATAGAAAAAAAAATTGGAAAATAAATCATTAAAAAAAATCATTTAAAAAAAAGAAAAAAAGAAAATGGAGAAATGTTAAAAAAAATAATAAAATAAAAAAACAATATAAAAAAAAATCATTTTTGAAAAGAAAAAAGTTTAGTTACTCAAGCCACTCCACCCAGTTACTCCGCCCACTTTTTGAAAAAAAAATCATTCAAAAAAAAAAATAATAATAATTAAAAAAAATCATTAAAAAAAATCATTTTTGAAAACAAAAATAAAAACATTTTTGAAAAAAATAAATCATTTTTGAAAATAAAAAAAATCTATTTTGAAAAAAAAAATCATTTTAGAAAAAAAAAATCTATTTTGAAAAAAAAAATAATTTTTGAAAATTTTTTTTTTAGAAAAAAAAAAATAAAAAAATAAAATCATTTTAAAAAAAAATCATTAAAAAAATAAAAATAATTTTTTGAAAAAAATAAAAAAAAGATTAGTTACTCAAGCCACTCCACCCAGTTACTCCCACTTCATCCAGTAGGTGGAGGCAAGAACACGTCACACAATTTTCCCAGAAATTGTAGATTTTCTAGTTATTATTATTCTTATTATAGCCAAATTTACCACCCTAACTCCTCCCACAGTTTTTACACTACATATACCGAATATATACCAAAACGTGCGGATTGTTCCCGAATGGTGTGCTATTACTTTGTGGAACGTTTCGCCGAATGGTTCACAAAATATCGTCATTTTTGCGGCGAAATTTGTCCCATAGGAATGAATGGAGAAATGTTCAAAACTAAAGTGGGAGGTGACAAAAGCTCTGAGGGGAATTATAGCTCCTCCCACACAGCTCTGAGTGCAAATATAGGTAGTCCCACACAGCTCTGAGGGGGATTATAGGTAGTCCCACACAGCTCTGAGGGGGATTATAGGTAGTCCCACACAGCTCTAAAGGGGGATTATAGGTAGTCCCACACAGCTCTGAGGGGGATTATAGGTAGTCTCACACATCTCTGAGGGGGATTATAGGTAGTCCCACACAGCTGAAGGGGATTATAGGTAGTCCCACACAGCTCTGAGAGGAATTATAGCTCCTCCCACACAGATCTGAGGGGGATTATAGGTAGTCTCACACAGCTCTGAGGGGAATTATAGGTAGTCCCACACAGCTCTGGGGGGAATTATAGGTAGTCTCACACAGCTCTGAGGGGGATTATAGGTAGTCTCACAAAGCTCTGAGGGGGATTATAATAATAATAATAGTTTTAGAAAAAAAAAAAATGAAAATTAGGAAATTTGAAAAAAAAATGAAAATTAGGAAATTTGAAAAAAAAAAAAATATATATTTTGAAAAAAATATATATTTTGAAAAAAATATATATTTTGAAAAAAAAATTATATTTTGAAAAAAAAAATCATTTTAGACAAAAATATTTTTGGAAAAAAAATCATTTAAAAAAAATAATAAAAAAAATAATTAAAAAAAATTTTTTGAAAAAAAAATGTCATTCTTGAAAAAAAAAAAAAAATTTATAAAAAAAAATCAATCATTTTAGAAAAAAATTTTTTTTGGAAAAAAAAATCCATAAATAAAAACAGCTCTGAGGGGGATTATAGGTAGTCCCACACAGTTGAGGGGAATTATAGGTAGTCCCAAACAGCTCTGAGGGGAATTATGAAATTAAAAAAAATAATAATAATTAAAAAAAAATAATAATAATAAAAAAGTTAAAAAAATAATTTTAGAAAAAAAAATAATTGAAAAAAAAATAATTTTAGAAAAAAAAATATTAAAAAAAAATAATTTTAGAAAAATAAATTATTAAAAAAAAAACATTAAAAAAATAGTTTTAGAAAAAAATTATAATTTTAGAAAAAAAATAAAAAATGTCATTCTTGGAAAAAAAAAAAATAATTTTATAAAAAAAAATCAATCATTTTAGAAAAAAAAGGAAAATTAGGAAATTTGAAAAAAAAATCATTTTAGAAAAAAATAAAAATAAATCATTAAAAAAAATCATTTCAAAAATAAAATCATTAAAAAAATAATCATTTTTGAAAAAATAAATAAAAAGTTTAGTTACTCAAGCCACTCCACCCAGTTACTCGGCCCACTCCAGTAGGTGGAGGCAAGAACACGTCACACAATTTTCCCAGAGATTGTAGATTTTCTAGTTAAGGTTGTATTTTAAACTTCAGTTTTAAATAAACGTTTACCAACAGTCTACACTTAGAGTGTCCCCCCTTCTTTTCTATTTTACGCTGGGGGATCTTTTTTGCCTGGATCAACGCTGCCTGTCATTGGGCTGTCCATTGCACGAGGAGATCATCTGCCGGAGATTTTTCCAGTTGATTGGTCGTTTTCCCGGATTGGAGTCAGCTTTCCTTGGAATCAGATACTTCACCCTCCACTGAGTCTATGCGTATGTGCGTAGCACATTTGGTAAGAGTATCCATTTACCTTCGGTTGAGGATATCACTTTAAGAATTATTTTTGATTATCTACAGTCACCAGGGTGTTCATCTATTATTAGTTATTCACTTTCACCGTTTCACCTTGGATTTACAAGACATGAACTTTCGTCACTATATTTTAATTAATTAATTGATTAATTATTTTCAACCATTTGTATTGTGTTTCACATTCACATCATGATTTGTATACATTTTGATGATATTCATATTAATTTTTTATTTTGCGCTGCACTTACTTTTACTTTTCACATTGTTATTTAAAGGATTCGTGATTGGCCTTTTTGGTGTTCAGCTTGCATTTTCACTTATTTTATTTTTGTTGGTTTGCGCTGATTGTCCCATTCTATTATAAATATATAAATAAATTAAAACAATAAATAAAACTATAAATAAAGTACGTTTTTTTATCCAAAAAAAACGTAAGAGCAAGACTACGCATGCTCAGAAATGAAAGAATACATACAATCGTAATAGGCTATCAAAAGCGCCATACTGATGATCCAAAAAATTGGCAGATTGTTTCGGATGAAATTTTACTTCCGATTTTTGTATCGTGTGTATGGGCCTTTAGTCCGTAGGGTTCAATATTGAGTTGGCCCACCCTTTCCAGCTATAACAGCTTCATCTTTTCTGGGAAGGCCGTCCACAAGGTTTAGGAGTGTGTCTATGGGAATGCTTGACCATTCTTCCAGAAGCACAATTGTTAGGTCGGGCACTGATGTTGGATGAGAAGGCCTGGCTCGCAGTGTCTGCTCTAATTCATCCCAAAGGCATTCTATTGGGTTGAGGTCAGGACTGTCCAGGCCAGTCAAGTTTCTCATTCATGACTTTATGGACCTTGCTTTGTGCACTGCACTAAAATCATTTGGTGCAGGGGGGATTATGGTGTGGGGGTTGTTTTTCAGGGGTTGGGTTTGGGTCCTTAGTTCCAGTGAAAGGAACTCTTAAGGCATCAGCATACCAAGGCATTTTGGACAATTTCATGCTCCCAACTTTGTAGAAACAGTTTGGATGGCCCCTTCCTGTTCCAACATGGGTGCACACCTCGCACCGATATACGTCGGCAGAATGGCAAGGCTGGGCACAATCACGTACCTGTACGTATCTCTTTAAGAGCCCAGCGGCGTGCTCGCGCCCCGGTCCTGAGCTCCGTGACCGTGGCCGCGGGACCAGCGGACCCGATCTCCGCTGGTGTCCCGCAGAGTCACAGAGCTGTCTGTCACAGAGCTGAAGAACGAGGAGAGGTCTGTGTAAACAAACCTCTCCCTGTGCTTCCTACTGACACTGTCACCGATCGGCTGTTCCCTGTCATAGGGAAAGACAATCAGTGACGTCAGACGCCAAACCACGCCCCCTACAGTTAAAAAAAACACACACACTTAACCCCTCCCCGCCCCTAGTGGTTAACTCCTTCACTGCCAGTGTCATTTACACAGGAATCAGTGCATTTAAATAGCACTGATTGCTGTATAAATGACAATGGTCCCAAAAATGTGTCAAAAATGTCCGATGTGTCCGCCATAATGTCGCAGTCACAATAAAAATCGCTGATCGCCGCCATTACTAGTAAAAAAAATATTAATAAAAATGCTATAAAACTATCCCCTATTTTGTAAATGCTATAACTTTTGCGCAAACCAATCAATAATCGCGATTTGCAATTTTTTTTTTTACCAAAAATATGTAGAAGAATATGTATTGGCCTAAACTGAGGGAAAAAAAAAATTTTATATATTTTTTGGGGATATTTATTATAGTAAAAGTAAAAAATATAGAATTTTTTTAAAAATTGTTGCTTTATTTTCGTTTATAGCGCAAAAAATAAAAACCGCAGAGGTGATCAAATACCACCAAAAGAAAGCTCTATTTGTGGGAAAAAAGAACGCCAATTTTGTTTGGGAGCCTCGTCGTACGTGCGTGCAATTGTCAGTTAGAGCGACACACTGCCGAATCGCAAAAAGGGGCCTGGTCCTTTGGCTGCAAATTGGTCCGGGGCTTAACTGGTTAAAGACATGGATGAGCGAGTTTTGGGTGGAGGAACTTGACCGGCCTGCACAGAGTCCTGACCTCAACCCCCATTGAACACCTTTGGGATGAATTGGAGCAGAGACTGTGAGCCAGGCCTTCTCATCCAACATCAGTGCCTGACCTCACAATTGTGCTTCTCGAAGAATAGGCAAACATTCCCATAGACCCATTCCTAAACCTTGTGGAAAGCCTTTCCAGAAAAAATGAAGCTGTTATAGCTGCAAAGGGTGGGCCAACTCAATATTGAACCCTATGGACTAAGACTGGGATGTCATTAAAGTTCATGTGTGTGTAAAGGCAGGTGTCCCAATACTTTTGGTATTTTAGTGTAACAGTCCATGATTGGATATTTAGGCTCCATGCACACTGGCTTAAAAATTGCTGCAACTACAGGAGTTTTTTGTGGTGCCTGTAGAAGCAGCTTCATGGTCTGCTATGTGTCCATACACATTGGGACTATTATGCCCCGTACACACGGTCGGATTTTCCGATGGAAAAAGTTTGATGGGAGCCTTTTGTCGGAAATTCCGACCGTGTGTAGGCCCCATCGGACAGTTTGCATCGGAATTTCTGTTGCACAAAATTTGAGATCTGGTTCTCAAATTTTCCGACAACAAAATCCGTTTGTGTAAATTCCAATCGCGTGTAAACAATTCCGATGCACAAAGTGCCACGCATGCTCGGAATCGAGCAGAAGTGCAGCCCTGGCTATTGAACTTCATTTTCCTCGGCTCGTCGTACGTGTTGTATGTCACCGCGTTCTCGACGTTCGGAATTTCCGACCAACTTTGTGTGACCGTGTGTAAGGCAAGTTTGAGCCAACATCTGTCGGGAAAAAAAATAGATTTTGTTGTCGGAATGTGCGATGGTGTGTACGAGGCATAACAGGCATATTTTGAGCTTAACTTTTAGAGGCAGAAAAAAAAAACCTTCTGGTTCGTGTTTCTGAAAAAGTGTGTATGAAGGGCGCTATCTGGACAAAGGAAAAAACGTAAATATTATAGTGAATTAATAAAAGCTGTATAAGTAAATCAATAAATTAAATAAAATGTGTGTAATCAAAAAGTGCACAATTCATCAATATACAGAAAGTCCATAAATTTCTATGATAAATGACTCTTCAATATATGCTCCAACACCGTGCTCCTGAAATATGTGCTCCAATACTCCAAACCAATAATGATTCACCCGGAGTGACTATAGAATGCACTCACCAGATTTCCCCGGCCAGCAAGTGACCATAAAGCATGAAATGTGAGAAACTGCTCCATTCATAGGTCAGTCTCCATCAGAATCCACATCTATCTCTCTCTCCTCCATACATGGATAACGACGATCACGATCGAATAAGCAGGGATATGTAATAAAATCTCTCCAGTATAATATATCCTCCACAATATTCATCTGTCTCCTTCTCCCATCACAAGACTCTGTGGAATTGGCTCCGCCACAAAGAGCCACAGAAGGCAGGTATAGTGTAATAAAGTTTTATTTAAAAGAAAGCTGCACTTACATATGTCCAATATGATACAAACAGCACAAAGGCAGCTCAAGGGTCTGTAGAATCGGCCCCCACCGCTGTGTGACTAGCGGCATGAGACGTGTGTTCCAACTACCCGGGGGAAGTGGAGGGATCCTGTCAGTTTGTGTGTCAATTCTCTCTTCTATGCATTTCATGCTCTGCGCGTGTCATCGCGTTTCTGATTGGAGCTTTCTGGCAGAAAAAAATGTAAAACTCTCCTAAACTCATCTAAACTTTGTACAATAAACTCTCTATATAAATGTTATATAAACCCGCCCCAAAGATGCTGCTTGCAGGACTTTTTCTAACGTCCCGCAAGCGCACCGCCCCAGTGTGAAAGCATTCATGCAAATAAACGGGAGGCAGTTTTCTGGCGCTATTTCTAGTGCTAAAATTAGGGCTGTGGAAAATAAAGATTAATTCCTCGATTAATCGATTCATTTTTTTGATCGATAAATTCTTTTGATCGATCAAAATTTATTTGATTGGTACACACCTCTCCGCCAGCTTCAGGGAGTTCCGTCGGAGACCCGGTGACGTCACAGACATTGACGTCACCGGACTCCTCCCCCTTCCCCAAGTGCCTCCGTCTGCGAACGAAGGGAAGGGGGAGGGGTCTGGTGAAGTCCAAGTTCTGATTGAACGTAATGCGTACGGGGGAGGAGCTTTGCATGACGTCACCCGCTGCTGCCCTACGGAACTAAAGCGATTGTCGGCTTTACATGCTGTGTTTTTATCATCTTTATGTGAGTAGTTTTTGTTTGAACACAAAAATGTTATCTTATACTTAAGCGGTGAGCACTTAGATCTTTTCTTTCTACCCATGACCTGCGTCCTTGCTGAGATCTAAGGAGACGTGAGAGAAGTTTATGGTCCGTGTTAACCCTTTTGATACCCGTTTGCATGACCACCTTTTTGCACAGGGGTCCATGCCATAAGGTGAGAGTGATTAGTTAGACCAGAGGGGGAGGGATTGTCACTCTACTGTGGGAAAAAAAATTACTTAAGTCAGTGCTACAGTTTGAATTTAAAACATATTTGTGAACTGTGAAGTTAAGTCATGGATTGTGGAAACTAACTAGTGTCAGGTGATTGTATATAGTGTATACCACATTTACCACTGACTAATGCAGATTTGCAATGCAAGGAGATCAGCTAAAAGTAGTTGGATCTCTATGTGAGTTATAATTAATCGAAATTAATCGATTAAAAAAAAAAAAAAAAGATTAATCGAACACAAAAATTTTAATCAGTAACAGTCTTGGCTAAAATGTCTGAAAACTGCCTCAGTGTGAAAGGGGTCTAACAGAAATACCAGAGATTCATCCAGATGTTTAAATCAATGCTGATCAACTTCTTTTTTATTTTATTCTTTATTAGAAACATTTTTCTTACAAATTATTACAACAGTGTTATTACCGACTATAGATACAATATTTGTTTTAACCCTATCTTTTACATTACTTTACAAACATTTAATACGATCCCGTTCACTCATTAAACTGCATTTATCTTAAGAGCATAAGAGGACCTCACATAAAACAGCTTAGGGAGCTCAGTGAAGAGACACAACAGGGAGTTGCATAAATTCAATACTCCGTCTCAACTTACTCCCATTGTCCCCCCTATGCCCCTCCTTTACTTCTGTTAACCCCTCCCCATCCCCCCTACCAATAACAACGGGTCTTATTTTCCTTCCATCCAGGGTCTCCACATTCTTTCAAATTCTATCAAGTTGCATCTCTTCACATAAGCTGCCCTCTCTTTAGGAAGGGTTTCATTTACTGCATCTATCCAGTTTCCTACCGTCGGGGCCGTTTTTGATTGCCATTTCAAAGCAATCAGCTTCCTAGCTTGAAACATGCTCCTCAGAATAGCTACCATATAGTGCTGCACGATTAATCGCAAAATGATCGCGATTTCGATTCACCCCCCCACACGATCTGGTTTTTGAATGACCCGCGATTTTGTTTACCACCGCCGGTTCCACGTAACCAGCGTGGAACACAAATGGCGGCGGATATCGGAACTGACGTTAGCCGCCACCGGAACTGACGTCAGTCATCGGCGTGATGCGGCACAGCGCCCCCCGCTACCGACAGTGATTGGCCGGAGGGAGGTGACTGACGTGAAGATGGGCCAATAGCTACACCCTGAGTAGCAAGGCGATCCAATGAGGAAGAGCGGGGCGGGGACAGAAGAGGAGCGGGGTTTTGAGGTGAGTTGGACACCAGCGGCGGACCCCTGGGAGGGGGGAACACCGGTGTCATAGTAACACCCACCCCTCTCTACAATCTGACACCTCCAGGAGCCTCTGTTATCCCACCTGTCCTGTGTGCAGCCTGTGGGGTGAGACTCCGGTTTTCTGGGGCAGCAGTGTGTCACAGACCCGCCTCCTGACACTGACTTAGCTCCTCCCCCAGGGCCTGAAACATGAGACTGGCAGAGCTGTGTACAGAGGCAGCCCAGGCTCCTAGATGGTGTTCTGAGCACTATACTATAACCCCCCAGCATGATTCTGGTTTATGGGGGACTACAACCCTTAGCATGCCCTTATGTGGGGGGGCATATAGCACTGAGGACTGCAACTCCCCAGCATGACTTATTCTCTATGGGGGACTACAATTCCCAGCAGGGACCTATGTATAGTAGTGAGGACTCCTCACTACTATACACAGGTCCCTGCTGGGAATTGTAGTCCCCATAGAGAATAAGTCATGCTGGGGAGTTGCAGTCCTTAGTGCTATATGTCCCCCCAGCCACATAAGGGCATGCTAAGGGTTGTAGTCCCCCAAAAACTGGACTCTTTTATACAGTGGGGGACTACAATTCCCAGCATGAGTTTCCAAACCTCCACCTCTAGTAAGTGTTTTTAACTTGTTGGTGAATTAAAAGTTTAATGTTGCTGCACTTGGAGGCGCCTTCTCTTTTTTTTTTTAATTTTTCAAATAAAACAGTTTTTGAGAATCGTGAGAGAATCGTGATCTTCATTCTAAGCAAAAGAATTGTGATTCTCATTTTTCCCAGAATCGTGCAGCTCTACTACCATAGTACTTTTCCTCTCCCTTAGCTCCTGCCTATATCCCAGGATACATACCACCACCTCTTTATTCAGGCTAGTTGCAAATCTTTCATTCAAAATTTTAATCACTCCAGTCAATCAATCAATCAGTTTGGGGCACCTCCACACCATGTGTAGGAGATTCCCCGATCCCTGGCACCTAGGGCAACTATCATCAAGTCTTTTCCCAAACTTAAACAAACGCTTAGGGGTGTAATATGCTCTATTTAATAGCATTAAGTGTGATATCTTCTGCGAGGGTGAAACTGATACCCATGGGCTCACCTCTAGAATTCTCTTCCACTGCTCCTGTGATATCGCCCCAATGTCCTGCTCCCATTTGGCTTTTACTAAGTCCAGTTTCTCCTCTCTATTGGCCATTTTACTTATTTGCCCATATATTTCCGAGATTAGGCCCTTAGTAGGGCCCCTCCGGGATATACGTTGCAAAATGGGAGTTTCATCCCATTGCAAGGGGTGGGCTCTAAAGTATTCTGGGATATTTTAAATTCCCTTTTTAACTCACCAAATTTTTTAAGAGTGTTTCCCACGTAAAGTTGTCTTAATCTTTTTATTCCTTGTTTTTCCCACTCTTTATTCTTCCCTATCGAGAGAATTTCCTACAGCTTACTGTTATTCCAGATAGGAGTGTATTCATTAAACCCTTTGTATTTCAGCAGCTTTTTAGTCACTTTCCATACTTTGGTTATCATCCTAATTGTTGGGTACTAATAGCAGAACGAATCCGCCTCCAGTACTTCTACTACTGAGTCATGCAGTGTCCCTGTTAATAGGATTTCTCACTAGGGATTCCTCCATTTAGGTCCCCACAGCCCATTAATTGCTGCAGTTGTGCCGCCAAATGTGTCCCCCTTTCCATATCAGTTCCCTAAACAGGCTCTCAATTTTATTAAACCATTTTTTTGATATCCACACCGGTGAGTTATGCAATACATACATCAATTGGGGCAGCCACAGCATTTTTATCAGACTGCATCTACCTGCCACCGAAAGTGGCAGTTGCTTCCAGATATCGATTTTTTTTTCCCTAAATTTAATCAAAAGTGGTACTAGATTTTTATTTATATATTGGTTAGGATCTTTTGTTATAACTATCCCCAGGTACTTCAAAGCGGCTACCACTGCCAGCTGAGTTTTCTCTGGTGTTATCTCACCCCCGGCTGTGTCTATTGGGAATAACTCGGATTTCGCCCAGTTAATCTCCAACCCGGTGAAACTACCAAACGTCTCCACTAAGCTTATTGCCCCTGCCAATGAATGTCCCATATCTCCCAAGAAAAGTAAGATATCGTCCTCTCCCGAGCTCCTCTGGAATCCTATTATCTCGGGACTCATTCTTATGGAGATAGCCAGTGGCTCCATTGCCAGGGCAAAGATCAAAGGGGACAGTGGGCACCCCTGCCTTGTTCCCCTCTTCAGTACTATCCTGTCTGACAATTTATTGTTAATTTTTAATCTTGCCGTAGGCTTATCATAAAGCATTTTAATCCATCCTATCAGTGAGGGGCCAAATCCAAATTTCTCCGACACTCTCCAAATATAACCCCATTCTATAGTGTCAAAAGCTTTAGTCACATCTAGCGACAATATTGCTCTGGCCCCCTCGTTTTCTATTGGTGCTTGTAAATTTAGAAACGTCCTTCTGATATTTGTACTTGTAGATCTGTTGGATATAAACTCCGACTGATCAGGATGGACCAGTTTATGAATAAGCCTATTCAGTCTGGTTGCCAGTACTTTAGCTAAAATTTTTGCATCTGAACATAGAAGGGAGATCGGCCTATACGCAGCAACATCCAGTGGGTCCTTCCCTTCCTTATGAAGTACAATAATTGTTGCTTTTAACATTGAGGTGGGCAAGTGCCCCAGTTCAGTTGCCCCCCCCAGGGTTTTTAATAATTCTGGAATCAGTATCTCCCCATAATATTTGTATGTCTCAATTGGCAGCCCATCTGGGCCAGGAGCTTTTTGGTTGGCCATTCCTGCTATTGCTTGCTGAAGTTCCGCAAGCGTTATTGGGGTTTCCAATTCTTCTTTTTCTTCCTGTGAAATAACTGGAATTTCCAACCTCTCCAAAAAATCCTCCATTATTCCATCCCCTCCTTTTTTTTGAGCTGTATACAGTTTTTCATAGTATTCCTTAAATATTTGAACTATCTGTATGGCGTCTGATATTTTTTCCCCTCCTGTAGACCTAATTGTAGTGATCGTAGACGGTGGGGAATTGGACTTTACCAATTGCGCCAGCATCCTTCCCACTGTTTCGCCCTCCATAAAGGAGGCCTGATGCTGTAAGAGGTATTTAGTCTCCTCCCTCTGCATATTTATCAGTTTTTACTCCTGTTGTTTCTCCAACCAGGCAGTTTTCCTCCCCGGTGTCGGATCCATTATATATATATTCTCAGCCATAGTTACCTCCCTCCTACTGTTTTCCTCCTGGGCCCTCGCCACCTTATTATATTTAGCTATTTGCTGAATTAGAACACCCCTTAACCGCTTTCCGACCGCCTAACGCAAATATACTGCGGCAAAATGGCACGGGCAGGCAAAATCACGTACCTGTACGTGATCGTGCATGTGCCTGCCTGTGGGTCACGCGCGCGCCGCCAGCGGCGTGCTCGCAACCCAGTCGGGAGCTCCGTGACCCCGGCCGCGGGACCAGCGGACCCGATCGCAGCTGGTGTCCCGCGATCGGGTTACGGAGCTGAAGAACGGGGAGAGGTATGTGTAAACAAACCTCTCCCCGCGCTTCCTACTCTGCCTGTCATTGATCGGCTGTTCCCTGTCATCGGGAAAGCCGATCAATGACGTCAGACGTCAGCCCCGCCCCCTAATGTAAAAAAAAACACACACGTCACAGCCCATAACCCCCCCTCCCCCTAGTGGTTAACCCCTTCACTACAACTGTCATTTATACAGGAACCAATGCATTTAAATAGCATTGATTGCTGTATAAATGACAATGGTCCCAAAAATGTGTCAAAAATGTCCGATGTGTCCGCCATAATGTCGCAGTCACAATAAAAATCACTGATCGCCGCCATTACTAGTAAAAAAAAAAATATTAATAAAAATGCTATAAAACTATCCCCTATTTTGTAAACGCTATAACTTTTGCGCAAACCAATCAATAATCGCTAATTGCGATTTTTTTTTACCAAAAATATATAGAAGAATACGTATCGGCCTAAACTGAGGAAAAAAAAAATTTTTTATATATTTTTTGGGGATATTTATTATAGCAAAAAGCAAAAAATATTGCATTGTTTTCAAAATTGTTCTATTTTTTGTTTATAGCGCAAAAAATAAAAACCGCAGGGGCGATCAAATACCACCAAAAGAAAGCACTATTTGTGGGAAAAAAAAGGACGCCAATTTTGTTTTGGAGCCACGTCGCACGACCGCGCAATTGTCAGTTAAAGCGATGCAGTGCCGAATCGCAAAAAGGGGCATGGTCATTTGGCTGCAAATTGGTCCAGGCTGAAGTGGTTAAAAAGGCCTTTAACCACTTCAGCCCCGGACCAATTGTCAGCTTAAGGACCAGAGGTCTTTTTTCAATTTCGCACTGCACTACTTTAACTGGTAATTGCGCGGTCATGCAATGTTGTAACCAAACGAAATTTGCGTCCTTTTCTTCCCACAAATAGAGCTTTCTTTTGATGGTATTTGATTGCCTCTGTGATTTTTATTTTTTGCGATATAAACGGAAAAATCGAATAAACTCAATTTTAGTCAAACATTTGGGCCAAAATGTATTCAGCCACATGTCTTTAGTAAAAAAAATGCCAATAAGCGTATATTTATTGGTTTGCGCAAAAGTTATAGCGTCTACAAACTAGAGTACATTTTCTGGAATTTACACAGCTTTTAATTTATGACTGCCTATCTCATTTCTTGAGGTGCTAAAATGGCAGGGAAGTACAAAACCCCCCCAAATGACCCCATTTTGGAAAGTAGACACCCCAAGCTATTTGCTGAGAGGCATGTTGACCCCATTGAATATTTTTTTTTTTAGTCCCAAGTGATTGAATAAAGACAAAAATAAAAAATTAATTTTTTTTTTTCAAAAAGTTGTCGCTAAATGATATATTGCTCACACATGCCATAGTTATATGTGGAATTGCACCCCAAAGTACATTTTCCTGCTTCTCCTGAGTACAGGGATACCACATGTGTGGGACTTTTTGGGAGCCTAGCCGCGTACGGGGCCCCCGAAACCCAAGCACCCCCTTCAGGATTTCTAAGGGTGCAAATTTTTGATTTCAGTCCTCACTACCTATCACAGTTTCGAAGGCCATAAAATGCCAAAATAGCACAAAATCCCCCCAAATGACCCCATTTTGGAAAGTAGACACCCCAAGCTATTTGTTGAGAGGCATGGTGAGTATTTTACAGCTCTCATTTGTTTTTGAAAATGAAGAAAGTAAAGAAAAAAACATTTTTTTTTTTTCTTTTTTCAATTTTCAAAACTTTGTGACAAAAAGCGAGATCTGCAAAATACTCACCATACCTCTCAGCAAATAGCTTGGGGTGTCTACTTTCCAAAATTGGGTCATTTTGGGGGGTTTTATGCCATCTGGGCATTCCATGGCCTCCGAAACTGTGATTGGCAGTGAGAAGTGAAATAAAAAAATTACACCCTTAGAAAGCCTGAAGGCGGTGCTTGGTTTTTGGGGTCCCGTACGCAGCTAGGCTCCCAAAAAGTCGCACACATGTGGTATCCCCGTACTCAGGAGAAGCAACAGAATGTATTTTGGGGTGTACTTCCACATATGCCCATGACATGTTTGAGCAATATATCATTTAGTGACAACTTTTTGTAAAAAAAAATATATATATATTTTTTTTTCATTATTCAATCTCTTAGGACAAAAAAAAAAAAAAAATATTTAATGGGCTCAACATTGCTCTCAGCAAATAGCTTGGGGTGTCTACTTTCCAAAATGGGGTCATTTGGGGGGGGTTTGAACTGTCCTGGCATTTTATGCACAACATTTAGAAGCTTATGTCACACATCACCCACTCTTCTAACCACTTGAAGACAAAGCCCTTTCTGACACTTTTTGTTTACATGAAAACATATTTTTTTTTTGCAAGAAAATTACGTTGAACCTCCAAACACTATATATATTGTTAAAGCAAAGGCCCTACAGATTAAAATGGTGGGTGTTGCATTTTTTTTTTCCACACAGTATTTGCGCAGCGATTTTTCAAACGCATTTTTTGTGGAAAAAATACACTTTTTTTATTTTAATGCACTAAAACACACTATATTGCTCAAATTTTTTGATGAAATAAAAAATATGATCTTAGGCCGAGTACATGGATACCAAACACGACATGAGCCTTTAAAAGCCTTTACATGATACCACATTAGATTCACGGAGGAGGTCTCCTGCTAAAATTACTGCCCTCGATCTGACCTTCGTGGTGATACCTCACATGCATGGTGCAATTGCTGTTTACATATGACGCCAGACCAACGCTTGTGTACGCCTTTGCGCAAGAGAAGCGGGGGCAGGGGTGCTTTTTTATTTTATTTTTATATTTTTTTTATTTATTTAGCTTTTTTATTTTATTTTTAAACTGTTCCTTCCATTTTTTTTTCTTTGTTATCATTTTTATTGTTATCTCAGGGAATGTAAATATCCCCTATGATAGCAATAGGCAGTGACAGGTACTCTTTTTTTGAAAAAATTGGGGTCTATTAGACCCTAGATCTTTCCTCTGCCCTCAAAGCATCTGACCACACCAAGATTGGTGTGATAAAATGCTTTCCCAATTTCCCAATGGCGCGGTTTATATCCGGGAGGGGGGACATTCCCTCCCACTGCTTGTAAAAGCAGTCTAGAGGCTAATTACCCGCTAGAATTGCTTTTACATGAAAGCCGATCACTGGCTGAAAAGAATGATACCAAGATGATACCTAAACCTGCAGGCATCATTCTGGTATAACCATTCAAATTCCAGCAACATACTGGACATATATTGTAATCTTTTTTTTTCATGCAGCCTCTTGGCTGAACGAAAAAAAGAGATTGATTGGTGGGTATGCCCACCATTAGAATACCTCCCTTCATCCACCCACTTCTAATGATGGGCATACATGCACCATTTATATATGCCGATGCATGGGGGCATCCTCCCGCAAAAGTTATGCCGTGTACACACGGTTGGACTTTTCCACGGGGCAAGCCTCCGTCGGAATTTTGACCGTATGTACGTGGCATTAGGAGCCAATCGCTCCTCCCCCCCTGCTGCCCCCATGCTTCGGCACATATGCTCTTTTTTTTAACTGTGGTGGTGAAATCACCTCCTACAGCGTTGGAGTCGCGGCTTTATGTATCGTGGGAGCAAACGCTGTTGCTGTCAAGATAAATAAATCCGCGCTGCAACTGAATGGCGCACCTGAAAACAAAAAAATGCTTAACACTAAAACACAGTAAACAAAATTACATACCTGAAAAGCAAGCATGATAAAACATAATAAAACATTGCAGAATAGAATGGAGTAAAAAAAGAGCAACAATAGAGAGAGAATAGAGAGAGAGAGAGAGAGAGAACAATAAAACGACAACTATTTTTGTTTTTTTTATTTTTTTGAGATTCACAGGTAAAAAAGCTCCTGACTGTTAGCGACTGAATCAAAACGCTACCAAAAAAAAAATGTTAGCGATCGCAGGGATCAGGCCTGACTCTGCGAACGCTGCAGTTGTGTGCTTAGTGTTTTGTAAGTGACAGTGATCGATTGATACTGCACTTGAGTGGGCTGGGCTGGGCGGAGGGGGAAAACGCAGGTGCTAGCAGGTATCTGGGCTGATCCCGCTAACAATGCGTTTTTTGGAACCCTAAACTGCTGGGACGCTAGTATAGATCTGATCAGATCAGATATTGATCTGTTCAGATACTGTGCCACTAAGGGAGGTGTATGCTTTGCGCGTGGGTGTTTGTGGTACTGGCACTAACCTGGGGCGACGCAGACCTTATTTGACCCTAAAACCTAATTGATATCACCCGCCGGGCGATCAGGGGGTTAAACCGTTATTGGGTAATAAATGGCGGGTGCCCTGACAGTATAAAAAACAAGCTAACTAACCAGTGTCACCCGTAACAGTAATACGGTGATCACTTGTGAAAGGGTTAACTAGGGGCAATCAGGGGGTTAAACCTTTAGTAGGTAATATATGGGGGTACCTGACGCTATATAAAAACCTGACGGGGAACCTAAATAACAAAATAACTAACTGGCTAACCAGCGTCACCAGTGACACTTATACGGTGATCACTGGTGAAAGGGTTAACTCTAGAGGCAATCAGGGGGTTAAAACATTTATTTAGGTTGTAATATGGGGGTACCTGACCTATAAACCTATTTATGAACCTATATAAACATGGCGGTTAACCTAAAAAAAAACTGGCTACCTAGCGGCACCAGTGACACTAATGCAGCGATCAGAAAAACGATCGCTTAGTGACACTGGCAAAAGGGGGTGAAGGGGTTAACTAGGGGCAATCAGGGGGTTAAACCTTTATTGGAGGGGGGGGGGGGGTAGGGGGCTACCTTAGACCTAAAGGGGCCTAAAACTAACTGCCCTGACAGTTATTGCAGTCACACTGACACTAAATGCAGTGATCAGTAAATAAATGATCACTGCAATTAGTGACACTGTGACTGGGGGGGGGGGGCAGGGGGTGATCTGGGGGTGACAGGGGGTTATTTGTGTGCCTATGTGTACTGGTGTCAGTGTACTGTTGTGCACTAACCTGTACGTGTTCACAGCTCGGTGTCCCGGTCAGATAGACCGACGCACCGAGCGTGACATCACTTCCGCCTGCCTGTCTATACAATAGACAGGAAGGGGAAGCTTTTCATTCGCCAGGAGCGATCGCGAGGGGGTGGCCAGAAACCACTGGCCGTCCCCTCGTCCCGGATCGCTCCTGAAGCGATGCCGACCGTCCCCGCCGGCGGAGGGGGTTCCGATCGGACACCCCACCCGCCGGAAGAATGTCACGTACAGGTACGTGATTTTGCCTGTACGTGCCATTCTGCTGACGTATATCTACATGGGGCGGTCGGCAAGTGGTTAATGTATCTCATACTATCGCAACCGTTGCTGTACCCTCATTGTTTTCTATAAATTCCCTCATTTTAGGAAGGATTCCCGCTGCTTCTTTGATTAACTCAAACCAGTACGGATTTATTTTCCACTCCTTCTGTACTTTTTGCGCCCCTATTTTTAATGTGATTACTAATGGTGAATGGTCCGATATTCCCCTCGGCCAATATGTTATTTTTTCCAACAAATGTAACATTCTATCATTTCCTAATGCCATCTATCCTGGATAACGTAGAGCGTGTAGCTGAGTAACAAGAATATTGCTGTACTCCTGGATTCCATTCCCTCCAAAGATCCAAAAGTCCTACCTCCCCCAGGAAACGTCCTAACCTACCCCTCTCTATAGACTCTTTCACATTCTGGGTGGGGAATCTATCAATCCTGCCATAGTTGGAATATCTTGCTTATCCATCAGAAATTTGTTTAATCTCAGCATGACATCTATTTTAAATGGCGGGGGGATATAGACATTCGCCACCACTATCACATTATTATTTATTAAACAATGAAGGAAAACATAACGACCCTGTTCATCTATACTGGATTGCCTACAGGAGAAGTTCACCCCTAATTCCTCCCTAATTTCCACGCCATTACCCTTCATTATTTGTGACTTGTGTTTAAATAAGAAATAACTGTGAATATTCTTACTTTGTGTTATTACTTGCTTCCATCCGCTATTATTACCTTTAGTGCCTTCAACCCATTTCTTCAATATTCATTTTTGAACTATACTGGTATCCCTTCGGTTCCTGTTTTCCATTTCCTCTAACTTGAACTCTTGCCTAAGCAACTGTCCTTTCATACTTTTCATCACTTTTATTAAAGGTAACATCTCATCTTCCATCTGGGTAACCCTTCCTTCAAGGGCTGTATTTCTTGCTGCTGTTTTTTGTAAATCGAGCCTAACCATGTTTAGGCCCTCTTTGACCCCCTTCATTTGTACACAGAGATCTTTAAGGCTGCTTTCACACTGGGGCGGTGCGGGGCGGCGATGGTAAAGCAGCGCTATATTTAGCGCTGCTTTACCATCGTTTTACCCGTGGTATGCGGCCGCTAGCGGGGTGGTTTTAACCCCCGCTAGCGGCCGCAAAAGGGTTAAAAACCTCCGCAAAGCGCCGCTGCAGCGGCGGTTTGCGTGCGGTATCCCCACGGTTTCCCATTGATTTCAATGGGAAGGAGCGGTATAGGAGCGGTAAATACACCGCTCCTTCACCGCTCCAAAGATGCTGCTAGCAGGACTTTTGTTGCGGTCTTGCTAGCGCACCGCTCCAGTGTGAAAGCCCGCCGGCTTTCACACTGGAGTGAATGGGGCCGGTTTTTTCAGGCGGTGTACAGGCGCTATTTTTAGCGCTGTACCGCCTGAAAACCGCCCCAGTGTGAAAGCAGCCTTAGTGATTCATTACAAGCTCTTACTGCCAAGAGTCCATCCGTCAATGTTGGCTCTTTATCTAAGGGTATGTTAGGGCCAGCTGCACCAGCTGTTATTTCTGAATTATCATTTAGATTTAGATTTTGTTCAGGTGGTCCTAAATTCTTATTACTCTGGACTTTGTTTGATTGTATCCGTGGGGTTGAGGTAGTACCTTGACTTTGACTTTTTCTGTCCGATGTGAATCCCTGCTGCAACTTAAGCATCTGTGACCCCTTCTTTGAGGGGGATTGTGAAGAGGTGTGTGCATACTGCTCTAATTTCGCTGCTGCAGCTGTACCTGTTTGCTGGGAGCTTTTATCTTTAGATGAACAAAGCTGCTGCATTTTGTAACTTTCTTTTTCTTACACCATACACAGGCCAAAAAAAAAGGAAAGTCTCTGACTTGCTACAAAACTTCACTTCTGCCCTGCGGGTTGCCACCTCATCCCTTTAAACCCGAACACATATTAATTACACAGGTTCTGTGGCAGATTAAGGTGATAATTAAACTCACTTGGTGCCTTATCTGCATTTAATTAGCCTCAGAACCTGTGTAATTCATAGGTGTTCGGGTTTAAAGGGATGAGGTGGCAACTCTACCTGCAAACTTGTATACAGTCCAGTAGTACAAGGCGGCTTAATATCCTTCAAATAGCATAGAAATTGTATTAGCGATATCACATTACAACCGAGCCTCTTAATGCCACACACCTCTTACTCAGCAAAGTTTCAAACCGAGAGGAAGTCTACTGAGGTGAACCACAGATTTATACCCAAAAAAAGGGGAGATAAAAAGGGGGGGACGGGAAAAAAAAAATTACTTCCGCTGCTCTGTGCTGCCCTGGCACATTACCGCCACCAGAATTATTGTCCCAGCAAAAGCTTAATACAGTGCATATCTTGCTTTTTCCATTGAAACTTCCACATTACATTAGTGTAACTTCACATTCACATTTCTCCTTCATGCCATATACGCTGTAACTATTGCAATTATACTGTCTCTTTTTTTTTTCTCTCTTTTACTCACGCGTCCACTTTCACCACAGACCTCGTTCCATCAAAGTCCAGGTAATAATAAGGGGTGTATATGGGGTACTTCTGACTGGTAACCCCCGGTTCACCTACCACCAGTAGGGATGAGCCAAACACCCCCAGGTTCAGTTCGCACCAGAACCTTCGAACGGACCGAAAGTTTGCGCGAATTTTCGAACCCTATTCGTTACAATGGACGCGAACGTTCAAAATCAAAATTGCTAATTACAACGGCCAATATGCATGTTAATGTCATAAAAACAGGTTTGGGGACCCGGGTCCTGCCCCAGGGGACATATATCAATGCAAAAAAAGAACTTTTAAAAACTAACGTTTTTTCGGGAGCAGTCATTTTAACCACTTTCCGACCGGCGCACGACGATGTACGTCCCTTTTTTGAAGAGGGATATCTCGGTAACGGCAGCAGCTGCTGCCACAACCGAGGTATCCATCTCTTCAGGCGCCGGTCGGCTGACCGATAATGGTGGTCATTCACCGGATTCACCGCAAGATCACCGTTATCGGCGGCGGGTGAGGTGCCCCCCCCCTCCCGCCGCTCTCCCGCACCTTCCGCGCTTACCGGAACCGTCGGCAGCGGCGGAGGCGATCGGGTCCGTTCCCCTCCTGTGTCTAGAGATGAGTGACGCTAAGATGGCCGCCACTCATCTCTATACCATAGGAGGGCGGAAGCGACGTCAAAAACGTCGCTTCCGCCCGTACTTTTTAAAGAGGAATTTTCAAATGTAATTTTTTTTTTTTTTTTTTCATTGAAGTCCAAATATGAGATCTGAGGACTTTTTGACCCCAGATCTCATATTTAAGAGGACCTGTCATGCTTTTTTTCTATTACAAGGAATGTTTACATTCCTTGTAATAGGAATAAAAGTGAGCCAATTAATTTTTTTTTAAAAAAACAGTGTAAAAATAAATAAAATCAAGAAAAATAAATAAGAAAAACAAAAAAAATTTTTTTTAAAGCGCCCCGTCCCGACGAGCTCGTGCGCAGAAGCGAACGCATACGTGAGTAGCGCCCGCATATGAAAACGGTGGTCAAACCACACATGTGAGGTATCGCCGCGATCGGTAGAGCGAGAGCAATAATTATAGCCATAGACCTCCTCTGTAACGCAAAATATGCAACCTGTAAAATTTTTTAAACGTCGCCTACTGAGATTTTTGAGGGTAAAAGTTTGATGCCATTCCACGAGCGGGCGCAATTTTGAAGCGTGACATGTTAGGTATCAATTTACTCGGCGTAACATTATCTTTCACAATATATAAAAAAAATTGGACTAACTTTACTGTTGTCTTATTTTTTTATTCAAAAAAGTGACCTTTTTCCAAAAAAAGTGCGCTTGTAAGACCGCTGCGCAAATACGGCGTGAAAAAAAGTATTGAAACGACCGCCATTTTATTCTCTAGGGTGTTAGAAAAAAAACAATATATAATTTTGGGGGTTCTAAGTTTTTTTCTAGCAAAAAAAAAAATGTTTTAAACATGTAAACACCTAAAATCCAAAACAAGGCTGGTCTTAAAGTGGTTAATGATGCATAAAGTGAAAAAAAAGTATATATTCCTTTAAATATGGTACCTGGGGGGTGTCTAAAGTATGCCTGTGAAGTGGCATGTGTTTCCCGTGTTTAGAACTGTCCCTGCACAAAATGACATTTGTAAAGGAAAAAATAAGCCATTTAAAACCGCTTGCGGCTTTAATGTCATGTCTTGTCCTGGCCGCCATATGGCTGAAAATCTTTGAGAAAAATGGCATGGCTACCCCATCATCCCCCCCCCCCCCTCCAGCCCCTTTGGGTCTTGTATGGATATTAAGGGGGACCCCGCACCCAAAATAAAACCCTATACCTACAACCCTATATACTCTGAACAGCAGTATATAGGTGGTGCAAACAAGACACGGACTGTAGGTTTGTTCTTAAGAAGAATCTGAACAGGTACATTATGAAGTGTAGCTCCATCCCAAAAAAAATCTATTTTTAAGCTTTTTGGAGAACATAGCGAGGGGTTATCAGCCCTGTAACATTTGCTGTCTTTGCACATCTGTTCAGAACATTTCACCTCACTTTCCGTCCCAATGACAAATGTTTTTGGAAAAGTGGGGTTTTAATTGAAATAAGGATTGGTGATAAAGCATCAGTAGAGAGGAGATACCTTTTTCCCAAATTAAATCTAACAGGATAGAATTTCCCTTCCTAGGGGTAGATTTCCTCTCACTTCCTGTTTTCTCTTTCCGTTTGCAAGTAGGAGTCGTTTGTAAGTTGGATGTTTGAAAGTAGGGGCCTGCTGTATATACTCTGCAGAAATTTGCCCTATTAGATGTTGGTGTAGCCACAACACTGTAAGCCCTCACAGTTACTCTTGGTGGGCACAGGATTGGGCCCTGCTGTGAGTTATTAGATCAAGATTTGTAATTGCATGCACCTGTTGAACAGGGCAGAAAAATTGGGCCTTTGGTGGTGGTGGTGGTGGTGGTGGACGGTGTTGCCACAAGACTGTAAGCCCTCACAGTTACTCTTGGTGGGTGCAGGAATGGGCCCTGCTGTGAGTTATTAGATCAAGATTTGTAATTGCATGCACCTGTTGAACAGGGCAGAAAAATTGGGCCTTTGGTGGGTGGTGGTGGTGGTGGTGGTGGACGGTGTTGCCACAAGACTGTAAGCCCTCACAGTTACTCTTGGTGGGCGCAGGAATGGGCCCTGCTGTGAGTTATTAGATCAAGATTTGTAATTGCATGCACCTGTTGAACAGGGCAGAAAAATTGGGCCTTTGGTGGTGGTGGTGGTGGACGGTGTTGCCACAAGACTGTAAGCCCTCACAGTTACTCTTGGTGGGCGCAGGAATGGGCCCTGCTGTGAGTTATTAGATCAAGATTTGTAATTGCATGCACCTGTTGAACAGGGCAGAAAAATTGAGCCTTTGGTGGTGGTGGGGGACGGTGTTGCCACAAGACTGTAAGCCCTCACAGTTACTCTTGGTGGGTGCAGGAATGGGCCCTGCTGTGAGTTATTAGATCAAGATTTGTAATTGCATGCACCTGTTGAACAGGGCAGAAAAATTGGGCCTTTGGTGGTGGTGGTGGTGGACGGTGTTGCCACAAGACTGTAAGCCCTCACAGTTACTCTTGGTGGGCGCAGGAATGGGCCCTGCTGTGAGTTATTAGATCAAGATTTGTAATTGCATGCACCTGTTGAACAGGGCAGAAAAATTGGACCTTTGGTGGTGGTGGTGGACGGTGTTGCCACAAGACTGTAAGCCCTCACAGTTACTCTTGGTGGGCGCAGGAATGGGCCCTGCTGTGAGTTATTAGATCAAGATTTGTAATTGCATGCACCTGTTGAACAGGGCAGAAAAATTGGGCCTTTGGTGGTGGTGGACGGTGTTGCCACAAGACTGTAAGCCCTCACAGTTACTCTTGGTGGGTGCAGGAATGGGCCCTGCTGTGAGTTATTAGATCAAGATTTGTAATTGCATGCACCTGTTGAACAGGGCAGAAAAATTGGGCCTTTGGTGGTGGTGGTGGTGGTGGTGGACGGTGTTGCCACAAGACTGTAAGCCCTCACTGTTACTCTTGGTGGGCGCATGAATGGGCCCTGCTGTGAGTTATTAGATCAAGATTTGTAATTGCATGCACCTGTTGAACAGGGCAGAAAAAATTGGGCCTTTGGTTGTGGTGGACGGTGTTGCCACAAGACTGTAGGCCCTCACAGTTACTCTTGGTGGGCGCAGGAATGGGCCCTGCTGTGAACTATTAGATCAAGATTTGTAATTACACGCCCCTGTTAAACAGGTGCTGAAAAATTGTGCCTTAGGCATTGGTGCTGGTGCCACAACACTGCAACCCCTCACAGATACTGTACTCTGAGCACAGCAATGAGACCTGTTGCAAAGCATTGCCTAAAAATTGTAATTACACGCCCCAAAAGGGGCTGAAAAATTGTGCCTTAGGCACTTGTGCTGGTGCCACAACACTGCAACCCCTCACAGATACTGTACTTGGAGCACAGCAGTCAGACATGTTGCAAAGCATTGCTTAAAAAATTGTAATTACACGCCCCAAAAGGGGCTGAAAAATTGTGCCTTAGGCATTGGTGCTGGTGCCACAACACTGCAACCCCTCACAGATACTGTACTCTGAGCACAGCAATGAGACCTGTTGCAAAGCATTGCCTAAAAATTGTAATTACACGCCCCAACAGGGGCTGAAAAATTGTGCCTTAGGCACTGGTGCTGGTGCCACAACACTGCAACCCCTCACAGATACTGTACTTGGAGCACAGCAGTCACACCTGTTGCGAAGCATTTTTTTTAAAAAAATTGTAATTACACGCCCCTGTTATACAGGGGCTGAAAAAGTGTGCCTTAGGCACTGGTGTGGTGGCACCCAGAAACAAAAATGTTCTTCCAAGCTATCAAGGAATGGATCATTGAGGAGGAGGAAGAGGATAGTCAGTGAACATAACAGGACAGTCACTCGGCATCAGCAAAGGCAGTCTTGAAGGGATGTGACATTATAAATTATTCAGTTTTATCCGCTTCAGGTGCCTGGTAGCTGGTGGTGATCCAAGACTGATTCATTTTTTATGAAGGTCAGTCGATCAACCGAGTCGGTGGACAGGCGCACCCTGTGATCGGTGACAAATCCTCCAGCAGCACTGAATGTGCGTTCGGAAAGAACGCTGGATGCAGGACAGGCCAGTAGCTCAATTGCATACTGTGCAAGCTCTGGCCAGTGATCCATCCTCAAGACCCAGTAAGCCAGAGGATTTTCGGTGGGAAAGGTGTCCAAGTCTGACCTTGCCCCTAGGTATTCCTGCACCATGTATATCAGACGCTGGCGATGGTTGCTGGAACCGATCATACCTTGGGGCTGCGGACTAAAAAATTGTCTGAACGCATCGGTCAGACGTCCACCTTCCCCACTGCTCCTTCTGCTACTGACCGAAGCCTCAGCAACTCGTCGTCCAGGACCAGGAGTTTGTAACCTCCCAGTTTCTGGGAACGCGTTGCACAGACCTTTCTGCAAGGCCTCCCTGAGATGTCTCATCCTCTGCTCCCTCTGCGATGGCAAGATAAGGTCCGCAACCTTACCCTTGTACCATGGATCAAGAAGAGTGGCCAGCCAGTAATGGTCCCTCTCCTTGATCCGAAGAATACGAGGATCCTTCCGCAGGCTTTGCAGGATCAGGGAGGCCATGCAACGTAGGTTAGCTGAGGCATTCGGTCCGGAGTCTTCTGGGTCACTGAGGACGACATGATCGCCAGCCACCTCCTCCCAGCCACGTACAAGTCCACTGGTTTGTTGGGACTGTACATCATCCCTAAAAGACTGCTGCTGAGTGCCAGGCTCCACCTCCATGCTCACACAATCCTCCTCCTCCTCATCCTCTTCCTGTGTGATGGGTGGGACAGAAGGAACACTGTCTGGATAAAGGGGGCCTTGAGAGGCAAGGAAGTCCTCCTCTTCCTGCCTCTGTTCCGCCTCAAGTGCCCTGTCCATTATCCCACGCAGCGTATGCTCCAACAGGTGGACAAGAGGTACAGTGTCACTGATGCATGCACTGTCACTGCTCACCATCTTCGTGGCCTCCTCAAATGGTGAGAGGACAGTGCATGCATCCCTGATCATGCTCCACTGGCGTGGGGAAAAAAAGCCAAGCTCTCCTGACCCTGTCCTGGTGCCGTAGTCGCAAAGGTACTCATTGATGGCCCTCTGCTGCGTGTGCAGTCGCTGCAGCATGGCCAACGTTGAGTTCCACCTGGTGGGCATGTCACATATTAGGCGGTTCTTGGGCAGGTTCAGCTCCTTTTGCAGCTCAGTCAGCCGAGCACTGGCATTATAAGAATGCACACAGACTTTCCTGGCCTGCCTCAGGACATCCTGTAAGCCTGGGTACCTGCCCAAGAACCGCTGCACCACCAGGTTGAGGACGTGAGCCATACAGGGCACATGGGTGAGCTGCCCCTGTCGCAGGGCGGAGAGGAGGTTGGTGCCATTGTCAGAAACCACCATTCCTGGCTTAAGCTGGCGTGGCGTCAACCACCTCTCGGCCTGCCCCTGCAGAGCTGCCAGAACCTCTGCCCCAGTGTGGCTCCTGTCCCCCAAACACACCAGCGCAAGCACGGCATGGCATCTTTTTGCCTGCGTACTCGCGTAGCCCCTTGTACGCCTACGGAGCACCGCTGGTTCCAAGGACAGAGCACTCGAAGAGGACATGGAGGAAGAAGAAGAGGAGGGGGTGGAGGAGAGAGGTGTGTCACAACCAGTAGTAGCATTTTGGAGGCGTGGTGGCGGAACAACCTCCAACACTACTGCACCTTGTCCTGCATCCCTCCCAGCTGCCAATAGAGTGACCCAATGGGCCGTGAAAGAAAGATAACGTCCCTGTCCATGCCTGCTGGACCATGAGTCAGCGGTAATATGCACCTTACCGCTGACCGCCCTGTCCAGCGAGGCATGGACATTGCCTTCCACATGCCGGTAGAGAGACGGAATCGCCTTCCGTGAGAAAAAGTGGCGTTTGGGAACCTGCCACTGAGGAACCGCACATTGAACAAACTCATGGAAGGGGGCCGAGTCTACCAACTGAAAAGGCAGCAGTTGAAGTGCTAGCAATTTAGCCAAGCTAGCATTCAACCGCTGGGCATGTGGATGGCTGGGAGTATACTTCTTTCGACGGTCCAGCAGCTGGGGCAGGGAAATTTGCCTGCTACAATCGGACGTCGGTGTACTGCAAGTACTTGGTTGTGACACACCCAATTCTACACCTTCAGTCCTCTCAGAGCACCTTTCAGAGAGGACTGAAGATATAGTGGGGATGGAGATCCCAGCTGATGAGGAGCAAGGAGAGGTCCGCTTTGTTCTTTGGTGTGGGTCTTTTATGTGTGCTTGCCAACGAGCTGCATGGCAGGTCAACATATGTCTGCTCATGCTTGTGGTGCCCAAGCGGCTGATGTTTTGGCCACGCGAGATACGCTTGAGACAAATATTGCAAATAGCAGTGGTGCAATCTGATGCACTCGTCTCAAAAAAGGCCCACACCAAAGAACTTTTGTGATAACGTGCAGAGGCAGCGCCCTGCACAGGCGGAGCTCTGCGGTGTGATACAGTTGGTGTGCTGGCCTCCAGGGGCATCCTGCCTCGTTGGACATGTGCCGCCGCATCCTCCTCCTCCTCCTCTCTCCCTTCATACACCCACGTGGAGTCAGTGACCTCATCATCCCCTCCCTCTTCACCACTAGAGCAAACCTGGCAGTAAGCTGCAGCTGGTGGAACAGTACTGCTAGATTGCTGTCCTTCAGCATCCCCTCTCTCTGCGCGCACACTACTGCCTTCCTCAAGCTGGGTATCATCATCCGAGCCTTCGAATCGTTGGGCATCCTCCTGGAGCATGTACCCAACACTGTGCTCAAACAGTTCGGGGGACTCCTCAGGAGGACATGGTGGGTCTAGGGAAGGGGTGGCTGATGATGCCATTGAGTTTGCGTTGGCAGCTGCTCTGCCAGTACCCTGAGCCTGGGTGAGAGAGGATGAGGAGGATGAGGAGGGCTTGGTCATCCATTCTACCAAGCCTTCGGCATGATGCGGCTCAACATGTCCAGCTGCCGAAAACAAAGACAAGCGTGTCCCATGGTCACGTGCTGATGACGATGCACGACCACGTCCACGACCAGCACTGTTGTCTCTAGAAACAGAGCCTGCTTGCCCTGTGTTCTTGCTAGACATGTGCAAAAGGAAAAAATTTGTTTAGTTTCGTTTCGTTTTAATTTGTTAATTAATTAATTTCGTTTAGTTAGATTCGTTAAATTTGTTAAATTCGTTTTCGGATTTTGTTTAGTTTTCGACCGATTTTCGAATTCGAAAATATTTTGCGACCCGACTTTGGGTCCACGTATCTCGGGGTTACTTGGTGATAGAAACACCAAATTTGGATATGTTGTAGTGATAGTTCTACTGTGTTTGCATACCAAATTGGGGTTTCTAGCTACAAGTGGCCCCGAGATATGTGGCCGCAAATTCGGGTCGAAAAATGTCATTCTCTGCTGCAGAAAAGTGCTTGACATTTTGCGACCCGACTTTGGGGGCCACGTATCTCGGGGCCACTTATAGCTAGAGACCCCAAATTTGGTATGCAAACACAGTAGAACTAGTACTAATTTGGTGTTTCTATCACCAAGTAACCCCGAGATACGTGGACCCAAAGTCGGGTCACAAAATATTTTCGAATTCGGTTGAAATAGTTTCAAATGCGGTTGAAATCATTTCAAATGCAGTTGAAAAAAATTAAAATGCAGTTGAAATAATTTCAAATGCAGTTGAAATAATTTCAAATGCAGTTGAAATAATTTCAAATGCAGTTGAAATAATTTCAAATGCAGTTGAAATAATTTCAAATGCAGTTGAAATAATTTCAAATCATGTTGAAATAATTTCAAATCATGTTGAAATAATTTCAAATCATGTTGATACTATTTCAAGCGGATTCGAAAATATTTTGCGACCCGACTTTGAAAAAAAAAAATGAAATTGATTCTAACAGTCTGCAGAAGATCTGCAAAAAAAAAAAGAAGTGAAATGGCTGTTAATAGTCTACAGGAGATCTGCTATTAAATTATATTTTTTTTTTATTCTGTTCTAATCTTTTCTATTTGAATTATAAATTTTGGAAAATGGTTATTTACTTATATACATCTGTCACATAAAAAAAAAGATGTGAAATGGCTGTCACGGATGTCGATCGCAAGGCAAGTACATATGCTGTATGTCATTGTCCACTTGCCACAACACCTGCCACAAGTGCCAAGACACCTGCCATGAGTGCCATGTGACCGACCACAAGTGCCACGTGACCTGCCACATGACCAAGTTGTGGATTGTCCACTTGCCATGTCACCTGCCACAAGTTATGGGGTTCCTAGCACCAAGTGACCCCCAGATATGGGGGATATGTCAAGTACTTTTCTACAGCAGAGAATTACATTTTGTGACCCGACTTTGAGGCCACGTATCTCGGGGCCACTTATAGCTAGAAACCACAAATTTGGTATGCAAACACAGTAGAACTAGCACTATAACCACTCCAAATTTGGTTTCTATCACCAAGTAACCCCGAGATGGGCAGGTGGCCGGTCACGTGGCATGTGTGGCCGGTCACGTGGCACGCGTGGCCGGTCAAGTGGCACTCGTGGCAGGTGTCGTGGCACTTGTGGCAAGTGAACAATACACAACTTGTGGCAGGTGATGTGGCAAGTGGACAATGACATACAGCATATGTACTTGCCTTGCGATCGACATCCGTGTTAGACGTGCAAAAGGAAAAAATAGTTTTGTTTCGTTTTAATTCGTTAATTAATTCATTTTGTTTAGTTAGATTCGTTAAATTCGTTTTCGGATTTTGTTTCGTTTTTGACCGAATTCGAAAAATCAGTCGCATTTGAAATTATTTCAACCGGATTTGAAAATATTTCAACCGGATTTAAAAATATTTCAACCGAATTTAAAAATATTTCTACTGGATTTGAAATTATTTCAACTGCATTAGAAACTATTTCAACCAGATTTGAAAATATTTCAACTGCATTAGAAACTATTTCAACCAGATTTGAAACAGTTTCTAATGCAGTTGAAATATTTTCAAATCTGGTTGAAATAGTTTCTAATGCAGTTGAAATAGTTTTTAATGCAGTTGAAATATTTTCAAATCTGGTTGAAATATTTTCAAATCTGGTTGAAATAGTTTCTAATGCAGTTGAAATAGTTTCTAATGCAGTTGAAATCGTTTCTAATGCAGTTGAAATAGTTTCTAATGCAGTTGAAATAATTTCAACCAGATTTGAAACTATTTCAACTGCATTAGAAACTATTTCAACTGCATTAGAAACTATTTCAACTGCATTAGAAACTATTTCAACTGCATTAGAAACTATTTCAACCAGATTTGAAAATATTTCAACCAGATTTGAAAATATTTCAACTGCATTTGAAATTATTTCAACCGAATTCGAAAATATTTTGCGACCCGACTTTGGGTCCACGTATCTCGGGGTTACTTGGTGATATAAACCCCCAATTTTGAGCGGTTATAGTGCTAGTTCTACTGTATTTGCATACCAAATTTGTGGTTTCTAGCTATAAGTGGCCCCGAGATACGTGGCCTCAAATTCGGGTCACAAAATGTAATTCTCTGCTGTAGAAAAGTACTTGACATATCCCCCATATCTGGGGGTCACTTGGTGCTAGGAACCCCATAACTTGTGGCAGGTGACATGGCAAGTGGACAATCCACAACTTGGTCACGTGGCAGGTCACGTGGCACTTGTGGTCGGTCACGTGGCACTCATGGCAGGTGTCTTGGCACTTGTGGCAGGTGTTGTGGCAAGTGGACAATGACATACAGCATATGTACTTGCCTTGCGATCGACATCCGTGACAGCCATTTCACATTTTTTTTTTTATGTGACAGATGTATATAAGTAAATAACCATCTTCCAAAATGTATAATTCAAATAGAAAAGATTAGAACAGAATAGAAAAAAATATATAATTTAATAGCAGATCTCCTGTAGACTATTAACAGCCATTTCACTTCTTTTTTTTTTTTTGCAGATCTTCTGCAGACTGTTAGAATCAATTTCATGTTTTTTTTTAAAGTCGGGTCGCAAAATATTTTCGAATCCGCTTGAAATAGTATCAACATGATTTGAAATTTTTTCAACTGCATTTGAAATTATTTCAACCGAATTCGAAAATATTTTGCGACCCGACTTTGGGTCCACGTATCTCGGGGTTACTTGGTGATAGAAACCCCAAATTTCGAGCGGTTATAGTGCTAGTTCTACTGTATTTGCATACCAAATTTGTGGTTTCTAGCTATAAGTGGCCCCGAGATACGTGGCCTCAAAGTCGGGTCACAAAATGTAATTCTCTGCTGTAGAAAAGTACTTGACATAGCCCCCATATCTGGGGGTCACTTGGTGCTAGGAACCCCATAACTTGTGGCAGGTGACATGGCAAGTAGACAATCCAAAACTTGGTCACGTGGCAGGTCACGTGGCACTTGTGGTCGGTCACGTGGCACTCATGGCAGGTGTCTTGGCGCTTGTGGCAGGTGTTGTGGCAAGTGGACAATGACATACAGCATATGTACTTGCCTTGCGATCGACATCCGTGACAGCCATTTCACATCTTTTTTTTTTATGTGACAGATGTATATAAGTAAATAACCATCTTCCAAAATTTATAATTCAAATAGAAAAGATTAGAACAGACTAGAAAATAATATATAATTTAATAGCAGATGTCCTGTAGACTATTAACAGCCATTTCACTTCTTTTTTTTTTGCAGATCTTCTGCAGCCTGTTAGAATCAATTTAATTTTTTTTTTCAAAGTCGGGTCGCAAAATATTTTCGAATCCGCTTGAAATAGTATCAACATGATTTGAAATTTTTCAACTGCATTTGAATTTTTTTCAACTGCATTTGAAATTTTTTCAACTGCATTTGAAATTTTTTCAACTGCATTTGAAATTTTTTCAACTGCATTTGAAACTTTTTCAACTGCATTTGAAACTATTTCAACTGCATTTGAAACTATTTCAACCGAATTCGAAAATATTTTGTGACCCGACTTTGGGTCCACGTATCTTGGGGTTACTTGGTGATAGAAACACCAAATTTGGAGAGGTTGTAGTGCTAGTTCTACTGTGTTTGCATACCAAATGGGGTTTCTAGCTATAAGTGGCCCCGAGATACGTGGCCCCAAAGTCGAGTCACAAAATGTCAAGCACTTTTCTGCAGCAGAGAATGACATTTTTCGACCCGACTTTGGGGCCCACATATCTCGGGCCACTTGTAGCTAGAAACCCCAAATTTGGTATGCAAATACAGTAGAACAAGCACTACAACGTATCCAAATTTGGGTTTTCTATAACTAAGTGACCCTGAGATATTTCGAATTTCGTCCGCGATTTTTCGATTCGAAAAAAATTCGGATTCGGTTAAATTCGTTAGTATTGTAATTCGGTAATTCGGATGCATCCGAATGTCCGAATAAAGAAAAATTCTTCCGAATTTCGATTTGGAACATAACGAAATGCACATGTCTAGTTCTTGCCTCGGTACGGTCTGCCTCTCCTTGGCGGTCTTCCAGCCATTGTAGTCGGTAGTGTATATTGTATAAAAAATAGAGCTCCTATGTGTGCTCACAACACACTGTAGGTCCTATGGGTGCTGCCACAAACACACTATAAGTCCTATGGGTGCTGCTGACACAAAGACACTATAGGTACTATATGTGTGCTGCTGACAAGAAAATATAGGACCTATGTGTGCTGCCACAAACACACTATAAGTCCTACGGGTGCTGCTGACACAAAGACACTATAGGTACTATATGTGTGCTGCTGACAAGAAAATATAGGACCTATGTGTGCTGCCACAAACACAATATGGCTCCTATAAATCCCTGCCTGGGATGGGACAGAAGGTTGGGACAGAAGTTGGGGTGCAATGCTGTTCTAACAGCACTGCGATTGATGCTACTGCTATGCTGTACTAACAGCACGCACACACCAGACTAATCCCCAGCAGCAGCTAATATCACACTCACTGTGCAATCAGCACCAATGAATGATCAGTATTCAGTAATGATGAATGACTCAGGTAGCAATGGTTTAGCAAAGAAATAGCAATCAAGCAAATCAATCAGCAGACTGCTCTCCCTAAAGCCGGAACACATGTGACCTGGGCCGACGGCGTGGCGGCCTTTTATATGGTGGGGCATGTACTAAAGCCCCTGAGCTTTAATTGGCTATAGGCGTCCTGCCTGTAGCCAATTATTGCTCTCCTAGTTTCCGGCGCTGTGATTGGCCAAGCATGCGGGGTCACAGTGCATGCTTGGCCAATCATCAGCCAGCAATGCACTGCGCCGACCACAATGCATTGCGGGGCCGCTCGCATCACACGAATGCGATGCGAACGGCCCAAATGGTTCTGGGCTCGCCGAGCGAGCGAACGCCCGGTGCTCGATTCGAACGTGGGTTCGAATCGAGCACTGGGCCCATCCCTAACCACCAGTTACAACTGGGCACTTTCAGGCAGGCAAGCACACAGGACTCCTCCGCTCCAGCTGATCAGCGCTTGTGCTGAGACTCCTTCACCGCTTCCTACACTCACTCAGCATGAGCGGCGCTCCTCGTGTGGCATGTGACATCACCTTCGGCGGTACTCGGCCAGGCTTAGCGGTGTGTAAGCAGCTCGGGCCAGGACCTGATTGGTCCACTCGGGATACCCCGGCAACCTCCGGAAATCCTTGCGGCCCTGACACCGCTCGCTACCCGTGCTGTTTTCTGCAGCTAGGAGAAGAGATGCACTGGTTCGTGCTAGGAAAGCATATCAAGCGGAGGAGGAGGACGGAGGATCGCACAGCTGGTCTCTCACACGTCACATCACCTCACCACCCACAGCTCACACGTCCGATCACACCCCCAAGCCATTTATTTTTAATTGGTCACCTACCACCAGGCACTGCAATGAATGCTGATCATCTTCCACCTCTTTGCAGCAACTTCAATCAACCTCCACCACACCAGTGAGCAAACAGGTCACTTACCAAAAGGTTTGTCCCCACAAGCAAGGCCCAGACACGCTTGTTTATATCCTTCCAGCAGCTCCACTCCGCTCAAGCCGGCTTCCGATGAGAACAGACTGTGCTACGGAATGTCAGACCTCCAGGTAGTATCTCCAATATCACCCGATGTATCCAGACAATGGCCGCAATCACATTACATAGAAAAGAAAAAGCCTCCATAGTGCATAATCCTTAAATATATATAGAATCACAGATTGTACACTTCCATCATATACACGAGTATACACAGAACTCAGAGCACACACCGCTCCGGACTGCAGCCGTGTATGATGGAGTCCAGGCAGTGACATGGAGGCTTTTTCCTTTCTATGTAATGTGATTGCGGCCATTGTCTGGATACCTCGGGTGATATTGTATTTTTGCACATCATATGTTATACAGACTGAAGTAGCTGTGAATAGGTTGGAGGAGATCTGCCCTTCCTCACATGTATGAAAGTGCATTTTTGTAGTGCATTTCACCATAATCACCATACAAAAATTCTCGTCCAACAGAATACAACTTCAGAAGTGATGTAATGTGTTGAATAGTTTTGTATGTATTCTTTCATTTCTGAGAATGTGTAGTCTTATGCACCGTACACACGGGCGGAAATTCCGACCACAAAATCCATCAGATTTTTTCAGACGGTGTTGCATACACACGGTCGGATAAATTTGTCGGAAAATCCGATCATCCTGAATGTGGTGACGTTCGTTGCGTACGACGGGACTACGTAGAGGCTAGTAGCCAATAGCTTTGGTCTTGTAATGTGATCTGAGCATGCATGGCACTTTGTCCGTCGGAATTCGCTACACATGATCGGAAAATGTCCGATAGGACTTTGTTGTCGGAAAATTTGAGAGCAGGAGATAAAACTTTGTCCGTCGGAAAATCCGACGCAAAAAGTCCGATGGATCCTACACACGATCGGAATTTCCGACAACATTGTCCGATAGGACATTTTCCGTCGGAAAATCCGACTGTGTGTATGGGGCATAACTCTTATGCCATGTACACACGATCGGAATTCTCATCGGAAAAAGCTCTGATGGTCTTCCCGACGGAATTCCGCTCAAACTGTCTTGCCTACACACGGTCACACCAAATTCCGACCGTCAAGAACGCAGTGACGTACAACACTACAACGAGCCGAGAAAAAATGAAGTTCAATGCTTCCGAACATGCGTCAAATTGTTTCCGAGCATGCGTAAGAATTTTGCACGTTAGAATTGCTACAGACGATCGGAATTTCCTACAGAAACCTTTTTCATCGGAAAAATAGAGTACATGCTCTTAATTTTTTGCTGGCGGAAATTCGGCCAGCAAAATTCTGATGGAACCTACACACGGTCGCATTTTCCGATGAGAAGCTCTCATCAGTCTTTTTCTGGCTGGAATTCCGATCGCGTGTACGCAGCATAACAATTTACTTTGTTTTGTCAGTCGAAAAATCGTCTGTCGAAAGCACCATACTAACAATCCGAAAATCGGCAGATTGTTTCGTGCGGACAAAATTTTACTTCTGATTTTCGTATCGTGTGTATGGGCCTTTAGTCCGTAGGGTTCAATATTGAGTTGGCCCACCCTTTGCAGCTATAACAGCTTCATCTCTTCTGGGAAGGCCGTCCACAAGGTTTAGGAGTGTATCTATGGGAATGTTTGACCATTCTTCCATAAGCACATTTGTGAGGTTAGGCACTGATGTTGGATGAGAAGGCCTGGCTCACAGTCTCCGCTTTAAATAATACTAAATGTGTTCTATCTGGTTGAGGTCAGGACTCTGTGCAGGTCAGTTAAGTTCCTCCACCCCAAACTCACTCATCCATGTCTTTATGGAACTTTCACTGGTCCTAATCATTTGGTGGAGGGGGGATTATGGTGTGGGGGGAGGGGGGATTATGGTGGGGGTTTGTTTTTCAGGGGTTGGGTTTGGCTCCTTACTTCCAGTGAAGGGAACTCTTAAGGCGTCAGCATACCAAGACATGTTGGACAATTTCATGTTCCCAACTTTGTGGGAACAGATTAGGGATGGTCCCCTCCTGTTCCAACATGACTGCGCACCAAGGCACAAATCAAGGTTCATAAAGACATAAATGAGCACATTTGGAGTGGAGAAACTTGACCGGCCTGCACAGAGTCCTGACCTCAACCCCATAGAACACCTTTGGGATGAATTACAGTGGAGACTGTGAGCCAGGCCTTCTCGTCCAACATCAGTGCTTGACCTCACAATTGTGCTTCTGGAAGAATGGTCAAAGAATGGCCAAACACTCAAACAGTCCCATAGACACACTCCTAAACCTTGTGGACGGCCTTCCCAGAGGAGATGAAGCTGTTATAGCTGCAAAGGGTGGGTCAACTCAATATTGAACCCTATGGACTAAGACTAGGATGTCATTAACCACTTCAGCCCCGGAAGGATTTGCCCCCTTCCTGACCAGAGCACTTTTTACAATTTGGCACTGAGTCGCTTTAACTGCTAATTGCGCGGTCATGCAATGTTGTACCCAAACAAAATGTGCGTCTTTTTTTCCCACAAATAGAGCTTTCTTTTGATGGTATTTGATCACCTCTGCGGTTTTTATTTTTTGAGGTATAAACGGAAAAAGACCGAAAATTTCGAAAGAAATTATATTTTCTACTTTTTGTTATAAAAAAATCCAATAAACTCAATTTTAGTCATACATTTAAGCCAAAATGTATTCAGCCACATGTCTTTGGTATAAAAAAATGTCAATAAGCGTATATTTATTGGTTTGCGCAAAAGTTATAGCGTCTACAAACTAGGGTACATTTTCTGGAATTTCCGCAGCTTTTAGTTTATGATTGCCTATCTGATTTCTTGAGGTGATAAAATGTCAGGGCAGTACAACCCCCCAAATGACCCCATTTTGGAAAGTAGACACCCCAAGGAAATTTCTGAGAGGCAGGTGGAGCCCATTGAATATTTCATTTTTTTTGTCTCAAGTGATTGAATAATGACAAAAAAAAAGTTACAAAAAGTTGTCACTAAATGAAATATTGCTCACACATGCCATGGACATATGTGAAATTACACCGCAAAATACATTCTGCTGCTTCTCCTGAGTACGGAGATACCACATGTGTGGGACTTTTTGGGAGCCTAGCCGTGTACAGGGCACAGAAAACCAATCACCGCCCTCAGGATTTCTAAGGACGTAGATTTTTGATTTCACTCCTCACTACCTATCACAGTTTTGAAGGCCATAAAATGCCAAGATGGCACAAAACCCCCTCGAATTACCCCATTTTGGAAAGTAGACACCCCAAGATATTTGCTGAGAGGCATGGTGAGTATTTTGCAGCTCTCATTTGTTTTTGAAAATGAAGAAAGAAAAGAAAAATGTATTTTTTTCTCTTTTTTCAATTTTCAAAACTTTGTGACAAAAAGCGAGATCTGCAAAATACTCACCATACCTCTCAGCAAAAAGCTTGGGGAGTCTACTTTCCAAAATGGGGTAATTTTTTTTATTTTTATTTTTTTTAATTCGTTTTTATTAAGAAATTTTTAACAGAGATACAGACAATGAGATAACATACTCTAAAGCTGAGCAGATTTAGCATAGAGGTATGTACATGAATTACATTGTCAGGTGTGTATCAAAAGCGTCTAAATAACATATCAAACAATTCTGAGAACACAGAACAACAAGTGAAAAGCTTTATAAGCTCATGTAAATAGACCTCCTAGAGCTAGTAGGATTTACGGGAGAAAGGGAAATCGAGGAAAGGGAAGAGAGAGAAGGGAGATCTGAGTTGTGTCACTTGAGAAAAATAAGATTGAATATTCATTAAAAACATTAGAGAATGATCAACGAAGGAGGGGTAGACAGGGCCGACATTCGGTTGGTCAAACTAGGCACATCCTCCATGAGCTGTCTCGGTTTTCAGCTATTACGTTTTGTCCAAGAGACCCATAGTTTCCAATGGTAGTCAAAGGTGCATTCGTTTCCTAGCCTATTTGCTAATATCTTCTCAAATGTAAAGTTGTGTTGTACCATATTAATTACTTCGGAAACATTTGGAGCTGTTTGTTCTCCATTTTCTTGCAATGAGCATTTTGGCAGCCAAAAGGATATGGGTGACTATTCTGCGGCAGTCAGGTGGGTAATGCTCAATGCCAATATTGAGTATGGCTAGGGCTGCTGTGGGGGGGGGGGGGGGGGGTTTAGTATGCTGGTTATTGCAGAGATAATGCAAAACAACTTGTTCCAGAAACTCTTCAGGTGTTTACAGGACCAGAAGACGTGCCTAATCTGACCCACACCTCCACAGTTCCTCCAACATAGAGGAGACTGTGTTGGTGAGAACTTTGAAATCCTGTATGGCGTAAGGTACCATCTCAAGGTGATTTTGTGTGCTAGTTCCCAATGGTTGACACATTTAGAGGCTTGGTAGACATGTTTTATAGCTGTGACCCATTGAGCAGAGGTGAATGAGGTTCCTAGATCTGATTCCCACTTCATATGTGGTGTAGCCTTGTTAAAGGTAAGTTTATTTTGCAGTTGGTTGTAGAACAGTGAAGTCCCTTTCCTATTCCCTTTTTTATTAGTAAGGTATTGCCAACTTGGTGTGTGAACTAGTATGTCCGGCGAACTGAGGGAGTTTAAGAAATGTGAAATTCTGATATACGTGAAATGTGCCGTATGGGGTATTTTGAATTCGGTCTGGAGTGTTTCAAAGGGTTTGAGGGAACCGTTTTGGAAAAGTTGGCTCAGGACAGAAATTCCTTTGGTATGCCATGTTTGGAGGGAGATGTTTGAGATCGCTATTTCTAGGGCTTCTAATGGTATCGGGATGGAAGTCTTCTGTGACGTGGGAAGGGTCGTTGAATGGTAAGATCTCCAGGCTTCTAAGGAGGCCTGAATGGTGAGAGGCAATCCTTTAAGGATGCCAGGTTTCCAGGTGTCAACAATAAGTAGATTTTTAAGCTCGAGGGTGTGGGCATAAGATTGTTCAATCTTGACCCACCTGTTGTCTATGTCTGGATGGAACCAGCAGCGCAATTGAGCCAGCTGTGATGCTATCCAATAGTCTTTCAGGTCAATCATACCCATGCCGCCTGCAAACTTATGCTTCATCAACAATAGGGATGGGCCCGGTGCTCGATGCGAACCCACGTTCGCATCGAGCACCGGGCGTTCGCTCGCTCGGCGAGCCCAGAACTATTTTGGCCGCTCGCATCACGTTCGTGTGATGCGAGCGGCCCCGCAATGCATTGCGGCCGGCGCGGCCGGCGCAGTGCATTGCTGGCTGATGATTGGCCAAGCATGCACTGTGACCCCGCATGCTTGGCCAATCACAGCCCCGGAAACTCGAAGAGCCATAATTGGCTACAGGCAGGACGCCTGTAGCCAATTACAGCTCAGGGGCTTTAGTACACGCCCCCCCTATAAAAGGCCGCCACGCCGTCTGCGCCGGTCACATGCTGTTCCGGCGTAGATAGAGCAGGATAGATCTGTGACACTCTGCTGGATTTAGTTAGTTAGAGAGATTTACTCCGAGAGATTGAGTTATATTTTCTTCCCAGAAGCACCTATAGGACTTGTAGTGTGTTCGTGGCAGGCAGGCAGAGCGCCTATATTTTGTTCCCAGAAGCACCTATAGGACTTGTAGTGTGTTCGTGGCAGGCAGGCAGAGCTCCTATATTTTGTTCCCAGAAGCACCTATAGGACTTGTAGTGTGTTCGTGGCAGGCAGGCAGAGCTCCTATATTTTGTTCCCAGAAGCACCTATAGGACTTGTAGTGTGTTCCTGGCAGGCAGGCAGAGCTCCTATATTTTGTTCCCAGAAGCACCTATAGGACTTGTAGTGTGTTCGTGGCAGGCAGGCAGAGCTCCTATATTTTCTTCCCAGAAGCACCTATAGGACTTGAAGTGTGTTAGTCCCATCACACAGAGATCATATATTTTGTTCCCAGAAGCACCTATAGGACTTGAAGTGTGTTAGTCCCATCACACAGACCTATATTTTCTTCCCAGAAGCACCTATAGGACTTGAAGTGTGTTAGTCCCATCACACAGAGATCATATATTTTGTTCCCAGAAGCACCTATAGGACTTGAAGTGTGTTAGTCCCATCACACAGAGATCATATATTTTCTTCCCAGAAGCACCTATAGGACTTGAAGTGTGTTAGTCCCATCACACAGAGATCATATATTTTGTTCCCAGAAGCACCTATAGGACTTGAAGTGTGTTAGTCCCATCACACAGACCTATATTTTCTTCCCAGAAGCACCTATAGGACTTGAAGTGTGTTAGTCCCATCACACAGAGATCATATATTTTGTTCCCAGAAAGCACCTATAGGACTTGAAGTGTGTTAGTCCCATCACACAGAGATCATATATTTTCTTCCCAGAAGCACCTATAGGACTTGAAGTGTGTTAGTCCCATCACACAGAGATCATATATTTTGTTCCCAGAAGCACCTATAGGACTTGAAGTGTGTTAGTCCCATCACACAGACCTATATTTTCTTCCCAGAAGCACCTATAGGACTTGAAGTGTGTTAGTCCCATCACACAGAGATCATATATTTTGTTCCCAGAAGCACCTATAGGACTTGAAGTGTGTTAGTCCCATCACACAGAGATCCTATATTTTCTTCCCAGAAGCACCTATAGGACTTGAAGTGTGTTAGTCCCATCACACAGACCTATATTTTCTTCCCAGAAGCACCCATAGGACTTGAAGTGTGTTAGTCCCATCACACAGAGATCCTATATTTTGTTCCCAGAAGCACCTATAGGACTTGAAGTGTGTTAGTCCCATCACACAGACCTATATTTTCTTCCAGAAGCACCCATAGGACTTGAAGTGTGTTAGTCCCATCACACAGAGATCCTATATTTTGTTCCCAGAAGCACCTATAGGACTTGAAGTGTGTTAGACCCATCACACAGAGATCATATATTTTGTTCCCAGAAGCACCTATAGGACTTGAAGTGTGTTAGTCCCATCACACAGAGATCATATATTTTGTTCCCAGAAGCACCCATAGGACTTGAAGTGTGTTAGTCCCATCACACAGAGATCATATATTTTGTTCCCAGAAGCACCTATAGGACTTGAAGTGTGTTAGTCCCATCACACAGAGATCATATATTTTGTTCCCAGAAGCACCTATAGGACTTGAAGTGTGTTAGTCCCATCACACAGAGATCCTATATTTTGTTCCCAGAAGCACCTATAGGACTTGAAGTGTGTTAGTCCCATCACACAGACCTATATTTTCTTCCCAGAAGCACCCATAGGACTTGAAGTGTGTTAGTCCCATCACACAGAGATCCTATATTTTGTTCCCAGAAGCACCTATAGGACTTGAAGTGTGTTAGTCCCATCACACAGACCTATATTTTCTTCCCAGAAGCACCCATAGGACTTGAAGTGTGTTAGTCCCATCACACAGAGATCCTATATTTTGTTCCCAGAAGCACCTATAGGACTTGAAGTGTGTTAGTCCCATCACACAGACCTATATTTTCTTCCCAGAAGCACCCATAGGACTTGAAGTGTGTTAGTCCCATCACACAGAGATCCTATATTTTGTTGCCAGAAGCACCTATAGGACTTGAAGTGTGTTAGTCCCATCACACAGACCTATATTTTCTTCCCAGAAGCACCTATAGGACTTCTAGTGTGTTAGTGGCATCACACAGAGCTCCTCTATTTTCTTCTCAGCAGCACCCACAGGACTTCTAGTGTGTTAGTGGCATCACACAGAGCTCCTCTATTTTCTTTGCAGAAGCACCCACAGGACTTCTAGTGTGTTAGTGGCATCACACAGAGCTCCTCTATTTTCTTTGCAGAAGCACCCATAGGACTTCTAGTGTGTTAGTGGCATCACACAGAGCTCCTATATTTTCTTCTCAGCAGCACCCACAGGACTTCTAGTGTGTTAGTGGCATCACACAGAGCTCCTCTATTTTCTTTGCAGAAGCACCCATAGGACTTCTAGTGTGTTAGTGGCATCACACAGAGCTCCTATATTTTCTTCTCAGCAGCACCCACAGGACTTCTAGTGTGTTAGTGGCATCACACAGAGCTCCTCTATTTTCTTTGCAGAAGCACCCACAGGACTTCTAGTGTGTTAGTGGCATCACACAGAGCTCCTCTATTTTCTTTGCAGAAGCACCCATAGGACTTCTAGTGTGTTAGTGGCATCACACAGAGCTCCTATATTTTCTTCTCAGCAGCACCCACAGGACTTCTAGTGTGTTAGTGGCATCACACAGAGCTCCTCTATTTTCTTTGCAGAAGCACCCATAGGACTTCTAGTGTGTTAGTGGCATCACACAGAGCTCCTCTATTTTCTTTGCAGAAGCACCCATAGGACTTCTAGTGTGTTAGTGGCATCACACAGAGCTCCTATATTTTCTTCTCAGCAGCACCCATAGGACTTCTAGTGTGTTAGTGGCATCACACAGAGCTCCTCTATTTTCTTTGCAGAAGCACCCATAGGACTTCTAGTGTGTTAGTGGCATCACACAGAGCTCCTATATTTTCTTCTCAGCAGCACCCACAGGACTTCTAGTGTGTTAGTGGCATCACACAGAGCTCCTCTATTTTCTTTGCAGAAGCACCCACAGGACTTCTAGTGTGTTAGTGGCATCACACAGAGCTCCTCTATTTTCTTTGCAGAAGCACCCATAGGACTTCTAGTGTGTTAGTGGCATCACACAGAGCTCCTATATTTTCTTCTCAGCAGCACCCACAGGACTTCTAGTGTGTTAGTGGCATCACACAGAGCTCCTCTATTTTCTTTGCAGAAGCACCCATAGGACTTCTAGTGTGTTAGTGGCATCACACAGAGCTCCTATATTTTCTTCTCAGCAGCACCCACAGGACTTCTAGTGTGTTAGTGGCATCACACAGAGCTCCTCTATTTTCTTTGCAGAAGCACCCATAGGACTTCTAGTGTGTTAGTGGCATCACACAGAGCTCCTATATTTTCTTCTCAGCAGCACCCACAGGACTTCTAGTGTGTTAGTGGCATCACACAGAGCTCCTCTATTTTCTTTGCAGAAGCACCCATAGGACTTCTAGTGTGTTAGTGGCATCACACAGAGCTCCTCTATTTTCTTTGCAGAAGCACCCATAGGACTTCTAGTGTGTTAGTGGCATCACACAGAGCTCCTATATTTTCTTCTCAGCAGCACCCATAGGACTTCTAGTGTGTTAGTGGCATCACACAGAGCTCCTCTATTTTCTTTGCAGAAGCACCCATAGGACTTCTAGTGTGTTAGTGGCATCACACAGAGCTCCTATATTTTCTTCTCAGCAGTATACATGTGCGATTCGTTTCGTACGAATTTTTCGAAATTCGTACGAATTTACGAATCTGTAGTACGAATTTTTTTTTTTACGAATTCCGTACGGAATACGAAATTCCGTTTACGAATTTCGTCGCCGAATGATTCGAATGAATTCGAATGAATTCGAATGGATTCGAATTAATTCGAATGACAAAGTGTCATTTTTGCAGGAAAAATTCCGTTTACGAATTTCAGCTCCAAATTATTCGAATCCAACTACCAATATCAAATTTCAACTAATTCAAACGAAATTATTATAGCAGATATAACGAATGAATTCGAATGCATTCGAATGAATTCGAATGCATTCGAATGAATTCGAATGCATTCGAATGAATTCGAATGACAAAGTGTCATTTTTGCAGAAAAAAAAGCTATTTAAAAAACAGTCATTCATTGATATAAAAAAAAAAAAAGCGTAGGGGTCCCCCCAAATTCAATAACCAGGCCCTTCAGGTCTGGTATGGATATTAAGGGGGACCCCAGCCAAAAAAAAAAAAAAATGGCGTGGGGTCCCCCCCAAATATCCATACCAGACCCTTCAGGTCTGGGATGGATTTTAAGGGGAACCCGGCCAAAAAAAAAAAAAAAAATGGCGTGGGGGTCCCCCTCAAAATCCATACCAGACCCTTTATCCGAGCACGCAACCTGGCAGGCCGCAGGAAAGGAGGGGGGACGAGAGCGCCCCCCCCTCTCGCCTGAACCGTACCAGGCCACATGCCCTCAACATTGGGAGGGTGCTTTGGGGTCCCCCCAAAGCACCTTGTCCCCATGTTGATGAGGACAAGGGCCTCATCCCCACAACCGTGCCCGGTGGTTGTGGGGGGTCTGCGGGCGGGGGGCTTATCGGAATCTGGAAGCCCCCTTTAACAAGGGGACCCTCCGATCCCGGCCCCCCCCCCTGTGTGAAATGGTAAGGGGTACCCCTACCATTTCACCAAAAAAGTGGCAAAAATTGTAAAAATGACAGGAGACGGTCTTTGACAATTCCTTTATTAAAATCTTCTTTCTTCTTTCTTCTGCTCTTCCTTCTTCCTTTCTTCATCTTCTCCTTCCGGCATCTTCTTCCATCGTCTTCTTCCTTCGATTCGCTTCTTCTTCCTCCGGTCTTCTCGTCCTTCTCGTCCGGCGTCGTCCTTCTCGTCCGGCATCGTCGTCTCTTCTCGCAGGCCGCTCCTCGCAATGGGAGGCTCCCGCTCTGTGAGGCTCCGCTCCGGGTGACAGGTCTTTTATAACGAAGGCACCTGGTGACCCCGCCCCCTCTGACGCACGGGGACGTCATGTGGAATTCCCTATGGCTTTCCCCATGACGTCAGAGGGGGGGCGGGGTCACCAGGTGCCTTCGTTATACAAGACCTGTCACCCGGAGCGGAGCCTCACAGAGCGGGAGCCTCCCATTGCGAGGAGCGGCCTGCGAGAAGAGACGGCGATGCCGGACGAGAAGGACGACGCCGGACGAGAAGGACGAGAAGACCGGAGGAAGAAGAAGCGAATCGAAGGAAGAAGAAGATGGAAGAAGATGCCGGAAGGAGAAGATGAAGAAAGGAGAAGATGAAGAAAGAAGATTTTAATAAAGGAATTGTCAAAGACTGTCTCCTGTCATTTTTACCATTTTTGCCACTTTTTTGGTGAAATGGTAGGGGTACAAAAGTACCCCCTTACCATTTCACACAGGGGGGGGGGCGGGATCTGGGGGTCCCCTTGTTAAAGGGGGCTTCCAGATTCCGATAAGCCCCCCGCCCGCAGACCCCCACAACCACCGGGCAAGGTTGTGGGGATGAGGCCCTTGTCCTCATCAACATGGGGACAAGGTGCTTTGGGGGGGACCCCAAAGCACCCTCCCAATGTTGAGGGCATGTGGCCTGGTACGGTTCAGGCGAGAGGGGGGGCCGCTCTCGTCCCCCCCTCCTTTCCTGCGGCCTGCCAGGTTGCGTGCTCGGATAAGGGTCTGGTATGGATTTTATGGGGGACCCCACGCCATTTTTTTTGGCTAGGGTTCCCCTTAAAATCCATCCCAGACCTCAAGGGTCTGGTATGGATTTTGAGGGGGACCCTACGCCATTTTTTTTTTTTTTTTGGCTGGGGTCCCCCTTAATATCCATCCCAGACCTGAAGGGCCTGGTTATTGAATTTGGGGGGACCCCTACGCTTTTTTTTTATCAATGACTTCAATGAATGACAGTTCTCTGTATTACGGATCCAACAATTCATTTGCCGGCAAATAGCTGCGACTCGTGATTTTAAATAGTTTTTTTTTTTCCTGCAAAAATGACACATTGTACACTGTACAGAGACAGTTCTCTATATTAGATATACTGAATCTCGAATCATTCGAAGCATTCGTTATATCCGCTATTATAATTTCTTTCATGTTAGTTGAAATTACATATTTGTTAGTTACAATACAACATTCGAATTGTTCTCTGTATTGCGGGAATCGGCAATTAGCCGCGAGTGATTTTAAATGTCTTTTTTTCCTGCAAAAATGACACATTGTTCAGAGAGAGTTGTAAACACGGGAAACATGACCCCTTCATAGACATACTATAGAGTATATAGTATATAGAAGGGCGCAGGTTTCCCGTGTTTAGAACTCTCTCTGTACAATGTGTCATTTTTGCAGGAAAAAAAGACATTTAAAATCACTCGCGGCTAATTGCCGATTCCCGCAATACAGAGAACAATTCGAATGTTGTATTGTAACTAACAAATATGTAATTTCAACTAACATGAAAGAAATTATAATAGCGGATATAACGAATGCTTCGAATGATTCGAGATTCAGTATATCTAATATAGAGAACTGTTCCTGCAGTGTCATTTTTGCAGGAAAAAAAAACTATTTAAAATCACTCGCAGCTATTTGCCGGCAAATGAATTGTTGGATCCGTAATACAGAGAACTGTCATTCATTGAAGTCATTGATAAAAAAAAAAGCGTAGGGGTCCCCCCAAATTCAATAACCAGGCCCTTCAGGTCTGGGATGGATATTAAGGGGGACCCCAGCCAAAAAAAAAAAAAAAAATGGCGTAGGGTCCCCCTCAAAATCCATACCAGACCCTTGAGGTCTGGGATGGATTTTAAGGGGAACCCTAGCCAAAAAAAATGGCGTGGGGTCCCCCATAAAATCCATACCAGACCCTTATCCGAGCACGCAACCTGGCAGGCCGCAGGAAAGGAGGGGGGACGAGAGCGGCCCCCCCTCTCGCCTGAACCGTACCAGGCCACATGCCCTCAACATTGGGAGGGTGCTTTGGGGTCCCCCCCAAAGCACCTTGTCCCCATGTTGATGAGGACAAGGGCCTCATCCCCACAACCGTGCCCGGTGGTTGTGGGGGTCTGCGGGCGGGGGGCTTATCGGAATCTGGAAGCCCCCTTTAACAAGGGGACCCCCAGATCCCGCCCCCCCCCTGTGTGAAATGGTAAGGGGGTACAAAAGTACCCCTACCATTTCACCAAAAAAGTGGCAAAAATGGTAAAAATGACAGGAGACGGTCTTTGACAATTCCTTTATTAAAATCTTCTTTCTTCATCTTCTCCTTTCTTCATCTTCTCCTTCCGGCATCTTCTTCCATCTTCTTCTTCCTTCGATTCGCTTCTTCTTCCTCCGGTCTTCTCGTCCTTCTCGTCCGGCGTCGTCCTTCTCGTCCGGCATCGTCGTCTCTTCTCGCAGGCCGCTCCTCGCAATGGGAGGCTCCCGCTCTGTGAGGCTCCGCTCCGGGTGACAGGTCTTGTATAACGAAGGCACCTGGTGACCCCGCCCCCCCTCTGACGTCATGGGGAAAGCCATAGGGAATTCCACATGACGTCCCCGTGCGTCAGAGGGGGCGGGGTCATCAGGTGCCTTCGTTATAAAAGACCTGTCACCCGGAGCGGAGCCTCACAGAGCGGGAGCCTCCCATTGCGAGGAGCGGCCTGCGAGAAGAGACGACGATGCCGGACGAGAAGGACGACGCCGGACGAGAAGGACGACGCCGGACGAGAAGGACGAGAAGACCGGAGGAAGAAGAAGCGAATCGAAGGAAGACGATGGAAGAAGATGCCGGAAGGAGAAGATGAAGAAAGGAAGAAGGAAGAGCAGAAGAAAGAAGATTTTAATAAAGGAATTGTCAAAGACTGTCTCCTGTCATTTTTACCATTTTGTCACCTTTTTTGGTGAAATGGTAGGGGTACAAGTACCCCCTTACCATTTCACACAGGGGGGGGCGGGATCTGGGGGTCCCCTTGTTAAAGGGGGCTTCCAGATTCCGATAAGCCCCCCGCCCGCAGACCCCCACAACCACCGGGCACGGTTGTGGGGATGAGGCCCTTGTCCTCATCAACATGGGGACAAGGTGCTTTGGGGGGGACCCCAAAGCACCCTCCCAATGTTGAGGGCATGTGGCCTGGTACGGTTCAGGCGGGAGGGGGGGCCGCTCTCGTCCCCCCCTCCTTTCCTGCGGCCTGCCAGGTTGCGTGCTCGGATAAAGGGTCTGGTATGGATATTTGTGGGGGACCCCACGCCATTTTTTTTTTTTTTTTGGCTGGGGTCCCCCTTAATATCCATACCAGACCTGAAGGGCCTGGTTATTGAATTTGGGGGGACCCCTACGCTTTTTTTTTTTCTGCAAAAATTACACTTTGTCATTCGAATTCATTCGAATTCATTCAAATTCATTCGTTATATCTGCTATAATAATTTCGTTCAAATTAGTTGAAATTCGATATTGGTAGTTGGATTTACTAACGATTCGTAACTATTCATAACGATTCGTAACGATTCGTAACTATTTATAACGATTCGTAACGATTCGTAACTTGAAATTGAAATTCGATATTTGTAGTTGGATTCGAATTGTTCTCTGTGTTATGAGAACCAACAATGCATTAGCCGCGTTAACGATTCGTAACGATTCGTAACGATTCGTAACGATTCGTAACTTTACTAACGATTCGTTAAAAAAATTACGATTCGTCCGAATTTCGTATTTCGTACGAATTCGAACGGAATTTCGTACACGAATTACGAATTACGAATTTTTTTATATACGAAACGGGACGAAACGAAACTAAACAAATTTTTTGACAGTTCCCATGTCTACTCAGCAGCACCCACAGGACTTCTAGTGTGTTAGTGGCATCACACAGAGCTCCTCTATTTTCTTTGCAGAAGCACCCACAGGACTTCTAGTGTGTTAGTGGCATCACACAGAGCTCCTCTATTTTCTTTGCAGAAGCACCCATAGGACTTCTAGTGTGTTAGTGGCATCACACAGAGCTCCTATATTTTCTTCTCAGCAGCACCCACAGGACTTCTAGTGTGTTAGTGGCATCACACAGAGCTCCTCTATTTTCTTTGCAGAAGCACCCATAGGACTTCTAGTGTGTTAGTGGCATCACACAGAGCTCCTCTATTTTCTTTGCAGAAGCACCCATAGGACTTCTAGTGTGTTAGTGGCATCACACAGAGCTCCTATATTTTCTTCTCAGCAGCACCCACAGGACTTCTAGTGTGTTAGTGGCATCACACAGAGCTCCTCTATTTTCTTTGCAGAAGCACCCATAGGACTTCTAGTGTGTTAGTGGCATCACACAGAGCTCCTCTATTTTCTTTGCAGAAGCACCCATAGGACTTCTAGTGTGTTAGTGGCATCACACAGAGCTCCTCTATTTTCTTTGCAGAAGCACCCATAGGACTTCTAGTGTGTTAGTGGCATCACACAGAGCTCCTATATTTTCTTCTCAGCAGCACCCATAGGACTTCTAGTGTGTTAGTGGCATCACACAGAGCTCCTCTATTTTCTTTGCAGAAGCACCCACAGGACTTCTAGTGTGTTAGTGGCATCACACAGAGCTCCTCTATTTTCTTTGCAGAAGCACCCATAGGACTTCTAGTGTGTTAGTGGCATCACACAGAGCTCCTATATTTTCTTCTCAGCAGCACCCACAGGACTTCTAGTGTGTTAGTGGCATCACACAGAGCTCCTCTATTTTCTTTGCAGAAGCACCCACAGGACTTCTAGTGTGTTAGTGGCATCACACAGAGCTCCTCTATTTTCTTTGCAGAAGCACCCATAGGACTTCTAGTGTGTTAGTGGCATCACACAGAGCTCCTATATTTTCTTCTCAGCAGCACCCATAGGACTTCTAGTGTGTTAGTGGCATCACACAGAGCTCCTCTATTTTCTTTGCAGAAGCACCCATAGGACTTCTAGTGTGTTAGTGGCATCACACAGAGCTCCTATATATTCTTCTCAGCAGCACCCACAGGACTACCGACTACAATGGCTGGAAGACCGCCAAGGGGAGGCAGAGCGTGCAGAGCCAAGAACACAGGGCAGGCAGGCTCTGTTTCTAGTGGACGTGGCCGTGGACGTGGTCGTGCATCGTCATCAGCACGTGGCCATGGGACACGCGCGTCTTTGTTTTCGGCAGCTGGACATGTGGAGCCGCATCATGCTGAAGGCTTGGTAGAATGGATGACCAAGCCCTCCTCATCCTCCTCATCCTCTCTCACCCAGGCTCAGGGTACTGGCAGAGCATCATCAGCCACCCCTTCCCTAGACCCACCATGTCCTCCTGAGGAGTCCCCCGAACTCTTTGAGCACAGTGTTGGGTACATGCTCCAGGAGGATGCCCAACCATTCGAAGGCTCGGATGATGATACCCAGCTTGAGGAATCTGGCAGTACTGTTCCACCAGCTGCAGCTTACTGCCAGGTTTGCTCTAGTGGTGAAGAGGGAGGGGATGATGAGGTCACTGACTCCACGTGGGTGCCTGAAGGGAGAGAGGATGAGGAGGAGGACGAGGATGAGGAGGATGCGGCGTCACATGTCCAACGAGGCAGGATGCCCCCTGGAGGCCAGGTAAAGGCCAGCACAGCAACTGTACAACACCGCAGAGCTCCGCCTGTGCAGGGCGCTGCCTCTGCACATTATCAGAAAAGTTCTTTGGTGTGGGCCTTTTTTGAGACGAGTGCATCAGATCGCACCACTGCTATTTGCAATATTTGTCTCAAGCGTATCTCGCGTGGCCAAAACATCAGCCGCTTGGGCACCACAAGCATGACCAGACATATGGCGACCTGCCATGCAGCTCGTTGGCAGGCACACATAAAAGACCCACACCAAAGAACTAAGCGGACCTCTCCTTGCTCCTCCTCAGCTGGGATCTCCATCCCCACTACACCTTCAGTCCTCTCTGAAAGCTGCTCTGAGAGGACTGAAGGTGTAGAATTAGGTGTGTCACAACCAAGTACTTGCAGTACACCGACGTCCGATTGCAGCAGGCAAATTTCCCTGCCCCAGCTGCTGGACCGTAGAAAGAAGTACACTCCCAGCCATCCACATGCCCAGCGGTTGAATGCTAGCCTGGCTAAATTGCTAGCACTTCAACTGCTGCCTTTTCAGTTGGTAGACTCGGCCCCCTTCCGTGAGTTTGTTCAATGTGCGGTTCCTCAGTGGCAGGTTCCCAAACGCCACTTTTTTCTCACGGAAGGCGATTCCGTCTCTCTACCGGCATGTGGAGGGCAATGTCCATGCCTCGCTGGACAGGGCGGTCAGCGGTAAGGTGCATATTACCGCTGACTCATGGTCCAGCAGGCATGGACAGGGACGGTACCTTTCTTTCACGGCCCATTGGGTCACTCTATTGGCAGCTGGGAGGGATGCAGGACAAGGTGCAGTAGTGTTGGAGGTTGTTCCGCCACCACGCCTCCAAAACGCTACTACTGCTACTGGTTGTGACACACCTCTCTCCTCCACCCCCTCCTCTTCTTCTTCCTCCAGTGCTCTGTCCTTGGAACCAGCGGTGCTCCGTAGGCGTACAAGGGGCTACGCAAGTACGCAGGCAAAAAGATGCCATGCCGTGCTTGCGCTGGTGTGTTTGGGGGACAGGAGCCACACTGGGCCAGAGGTTCTGGCAGCTCTGCAGGGGCAGGCCGAGAGGTGGTTGACGCCACGTCAGCTTAAGCCAGGAATGGTCGTTTCTGACAATGGCACCAACCTCCTCTCCGCCCTGCGACAGGGGCAGCTCACCCATGTGCCCTGCATGGCTCACGTCCTCAACCTGGTGGTGCAGCGGTTCTTGGGCAGGTTCCCAGGCTTACAGGATGTCCTGAGGCAGGCCAGGAAAGTCTGTGTGCATTTCCGCCGATCTTATAATGCCAGTGCTCGGCTGACTGAGCTGCAAAAGGAGCTGAACCTGCCCAAGAACCGCCTAATATGTGACATGCCCACCAGGTGGAACTCAACGTTGGCCATGCTGCAGCGACTGCACACGCAGCAGAGGGCCATCAATGAGTACCTTTGCGACTATGGCACCAGGACAGGGTCAGGGGAGCTTGGTTTTTTTTCCCCACGTCAGTGGAGCATGATCAGGGATGCATGCACTGTCCTCTCACCATTTGAGGAGGCCACGAGGATGGTGAGCAGTGACAGTGCATGCATCAGTGACACTGTCCCTCTTGTCCACCTGTTGGAGCATACGCTGCGTGGGATAATGGACAGGGCACTTGAGGCAGAACAGAGGCAGGAAGAGGAGGACTTCCTTGCCTCTCAAGGCCCCCTTTATCCGGACAGTGTTCCTTCTGTCCCACCCATCACACAGGAAGAGGATGAGGATGAGGAGGAGGAGGAGGAGGAGGAGGAGGATTGTGTGAGCATGGAGGTGGAGCCTGGCACTCAGCATCAGCAGCAGCAGTCTTTTAGGGATGATGTACAGTCCCAACAAACCAGTGGACTTGTACGTGGCTGGGAGGAGGTGGCTGGCGATCATGTCATCCTCAGTGACCCAGAAGACTCCGGACCGAATGCCTCAGCTAACCTACGCTGCATGGCCTCCCTGATCCTGCAAAGCCTGCGGAAGGATCCTCGTGTTCTTCGGATCAAGGAGAGGGACCATTACTGGCTGGCCACTCTCCTTGATCCGCGGTACAAGGGTAAGGTTGCGGACCTTATCTTGCCGTCGCAGAGGGAGCAGAGGATGAGACATCTCAGGGAGGCCTTGCAGAAAGGTCTGTGCAACGCGTTCCCAGAAACTGGGAGGCTACAAACTCCTGGTCCTGGGCGACGAGTTGCTGAGGCTTCGGTCAGTAGCAGAAGGAGCGGTGGGGAAGGTGGACGTCTGACCGATGCGTTCAGACAATTTTTTAGTCCGCAGCCCCAAGGTATGATCGGTTCCAGCAACCATCGCCAGCGTCTGATATACATGGTGCAGGAATACCTTGGGGCAAGGTCAGACTTGGACACCTTTCCCACCGAAAATCCTCTGGCTTACTGGGTCCTGAGGATGGATCACTGGCCAGAGCTTGCACAGTATGCAATTGAGCTACTGGCCTGTCCTGCCTCCAGCGTTCTTTCCGAACGCACATTCAGTGCTGCTGGAGGATTTGTCACCGATCATAGGGTGCGCCTGTCCACCGCCTCGGTTGATCGACTGACCTTCATCAAAATGAATCAGTCTTGGATCACCACCAGCTACCAGGCACCTGAGGCGGATATAACCGAATAATTTTTAATATCACATCCCTTCAAGACTGCCTATGCTGATGCTGAGTGACTGTCCTCTTATGTTCACTGACTATCCTCTTCCTCCTCCTCAATGATCCATGCCACCACACCAGTGCCTAAGGCACAATTTTTCAGCCCCTGTTTAACAGGGGCGTGTACATACAATTTTTATAAAAAAATGCTTCGCAACACGTGTGACTGCTGTGCTCCAAGTACAGTATCTGTGAGGGGTTGCAGTGTTGTGGCACCAGCACCAGTGCCTAAGGCACAATTTTTCAGCCCCTGTTTAACAGGGGCGTGTACTTACAATTTTTTAAAAAAATGCTTCGCAACACGTGTGACTGCTGTGCTCCAAGTACAGTATCTGTGAGGGGTTGCAGTGTTGTGGCACCAGCACCAGTGCCTAAGGCACAATTTTTCAGCCCCTGTTTAACAGGGGCGGGTAATTACATTTTTTTTAAAAAAATGCTTCGCAACACGTGTGACTGCTGTGCTCCAAGTACAGTATCTGTGAGGGGTTGCAGTGTTGTGGCACCAGCACCAGTGCCTAAGGCACAATTTTTCAGCCCCTGTTTAACAGGGGCGGGTAATTACAATTTTTTAAAAAAATGCTTCGCAACACGTGTGACTGCTGTGCTCCAAGTACAGTATCTGTGAGGGGTTGCAGTGTTGTGGCACCAGCACCAGTGCCTAAGGCACAATTTTTCAGCCCCTGTTTAACAGGGGCGGGTAATTACAATTTTTTAAAAAAATGCTTCCCAACACGTGTGACTGCTGTGCTCCAAGTACAGTATCTGTGAGGGGTTGCAGTGTTGTGGCACCAGCACCAGTGCCTAAGGCACAATTTTTCAGCCCCTGTTTAACAGGGGCGGGTAATTACAATTTTTTAAGAAAATGCTTCGCAACACGTGTGACTGCTGTGCTCCAAGTACAGTATCTGTGAGGGGTTGCAGTGTTGTGGCACCAGCACCAGTGCCTAAGGCACAATTTTTCAGCCCCTGTTTAACAGGGGCGGGTAATTACAATTTTTTAAAAAAATGCTTCGCAACACGTGTGACTGCTGTGCTCCAAGTACAGTATCTGTGAGGGGTTGCAGTGTTGTGGCACCAGCACCAGTGCCTAAGGCACAATTTTTCAGCCCCTGTTTAACAGGGGCGGGTAATTACAAATCTTGATCTAATAGTTCACAGCAGGGCCCATTCCTGCGCCCACCAAGAGTAACTATGAGGGCCTACAGTCTTGTGGCAACACCGTCCACCACCACCGCCAAAGGCCCAATTTTTCTGCCCTGTTCATCAGGTGCTTGCAATTACAAATCTTGATCTAATAACTCACAGCAGGGCCCATTCCTGCGCCCACCAAGAGTAACTATGAGGGCCTACAGTCTTGTGGCAACACCGTCCACCACCACCGCCAAAGGCCCAATTTTTCTGCCCTGTTCATCTGGTGCTTGCAATTACAAATCTTGATCTAATAACTCACAGCAGGGCCCATTCCTGCGCCCACCAAGAGTAACTATGAGGGCCTACAGTCTTGTGGCAACACCGTCCACCACCACCGCCAAAGGCCCAATTTTTCTGCCCTGTTCATCAGGTGCTTGCAATTACAAATCTTGATCTAATAACTCACAGCAGGGCCTATTCCTGCGCCCACCAAGAGTAACTGTGAGAGCTTACAGTCTTGTGGCAACACCGTCCACCACCACCACCACCACCCCCAATTTTTCTGCCCTGTTCAACAGGTGCATGCAATTACAAATCTTGATCTATTAACTCACAGCAGGGCCCATTCCTGTGCCCACCAGTCTTGTGGCTACACCAACATCTAATAGGGCAAATTTCTGCAGAGTATATACGCCAGGCCCCTACTTTCAAACATCCAACTTACAAACGACTCCTACTTGCAAATGGAAAGAGAAAACAGGAAGTGAGAGGAAATCTACCCCTAGGAAGGGAAATTCTATCCTGTTAGATTTAATTTGGGAAAAAGGTATCTCCTCTCTACTGATACTTTATCACCAATCCTTGTTTCAATTAAAACCCCACTTTTTCCAAAAACATTTGTCATTGGGACGGAAAGTTAGGTGACATGTTCTGAACAGATGTGCAAAGACAGCAAATGTTACAGGGGTGATAACCCCTCCCTATGTTCTCCAAAAAGCTTAAAAATAGATTTTTTTGGGATGGAGCTACACTTCATAATGTACCTGTTCAGATTCTACTTAAGAACAAACCTAAAGCCGCAAGTGTTTTTAAATGGCTTCTTTTTTTCCTTTACAAATGTCATTTTGTGCAAGGACAGTTCTAAACACGGGAAACACATGCCACTTCACAGGCATACTTTAGACACCCCCCAGGTACCATATTTAAAGGGAAATTTCACTTTTTTTTTTCACTTTATGCATCATTAAAATGACTGCTCCCGAAAAAACGTTAGTTTTTAAAAGTTCTTTTTGCATTGATATATGTCCCCTGGGGCAGGACCCGGGTCCCCAAACCTGTTTTATGACATTAACATGCATATTGGCCGTTGTAATTAGCACTTTTGATTTTGAACGTTCGCGTCCATTATAACGTATAGGGTTCGAAAATTCGCGCGAACTTTCGGTCGGTTCGAAGGTTCTGGTGCGAACCGAACCCGGGGGTGTTCGGCTCATCCCTAATCAACAAGGTATTGGAGCTGCGTGGTTTCATGCCTTTCCAAATGCGTGCTTTCATTAATTTAGTAAGTGCCGTAAAATGTGCTCGTTTGGGTAGTATGGGGAGTGTCCTGAAAATATATAAAATTTGAGGTAGTACAAACATTTTGAATGCAGCCAAACGACCCATCCAGGAGAGTTCGTATTTAGTTATGTTTTGGGCTTCCTTTGTTTGTTGATAAGAAGGGAATAATTAATGTCCGCCAATTGTTTGATGTCTGCTGCTAGTCGTATTCCTAGGTATGGGATCTCTCCCTTACTCCATGTATAGGAATAGGATGATTGGATGGTGGTGCGAAGTTTTGGGTCAATCCCTAAGTCTAAGAGTAGTGATTTGGTATAATTTACTTTGTAGTAAGATATTGCGCTGAAGTTTTGGAGAATTTCATGGGTAGCTGCTAGGGAAGTCTCAGGGTTTGTCAGGAAGATAATTATATCGTCTGCAAATAGATTTATGACGTGGGAATCAGCACCCAGTTTGAGACCTGTAACTCTGGGTGATGTCCGTATAGCCTCTGCCAGGGGTTCGATTAGCAAGTTAAAGATACACGGAGACAGGGGGCAGCCCTGCCTTGTTCCGTTCGTGATTAAAAAGGAGGAGGAGAGCATGTTAGAAGTATAAACCTTTGCTGATGGAGAGGAATATAATGCCAGGATAGCTGATAATATAGGTCCGGAGAACCCAAACTTCTTTAGAGTTGCTTCCATGTATTGCCAATGGATGCGGTCGAATGCCTTCTCCGCGTCCAAAGAGAGGAGCAGAGAAGGCACCCGACCGGCCGCCGCACAAAGAATCAGGTTTCTAACCCGCCTAGTCGCATCGGATGTCTGGCGTCCGGTTATGAAGCCAGTTTGGTCTGAATTTATGAGGGTAGGTAATATGTGGGTCAATCTGTGGGCGATAATTTTGGCGTACAATTTGAGGTCAGTATTTAATAAGGAAATAGGCCTGTAGTTAGCTGGATGTGATGGATCTTTTTCAGGTTTGGGAATAGTTACTATATAGGCTTGCAACATTTCTGATGGAAAGGAGGCAGAGGCTGCTGCCGCCTCAAAGACCGGAGAGAGATTCAGACTGAGAATGTCCAAAATGGGGTAATTTTTGTGCCACCACATGATACTGCAGTGCTGGTTTGACTATGACCAGGGTGTACTGGGCCGCTGGTGCTTGCCAGTTCACCAGAAGGAATAGCAGCGCTAGTACTGCTCTGCTCCATACGAGGGACCTGCGGTTCTTGCACCTCAACGACAGCAGAAGAAGATGGGGGTCTGGTACACCTGACCTTGGCAGGGACCACAACTCCATCGTCAGAGCTATCTGTCATGGAGCCGCTGTCGTCTACAGGATCGTATTCTGAGCCTGAATCTGACAGATGAGTGACTTCCTCTTCACTATCTGTCATGCTCAGAAACGTGTAGGCCTCTTCACTACTGTACCTTCGATTTGCCATTTTGGGCTCTAAATTTAGTGGTACAGTAGTGAGATTTACAGGTAAAAAAGCTCCTGACTGTTAGCGACTGTATCAAAACGCTACCAAAAAAACTGTTAGCGATCGCAGGGATCATGCCTGACTCTGCAAATGCTGCAGTTATGTGTGTTTAGCGTTTTGTAATTCACAATGATCGATCAATACTGCACTTAAGTAATCTGGGCTGGGCTCAGCGGAGGGGCAAAAACACAGGTGCTAGCAGGTATCTGGGCTGATCCCGCTAACACTGCATTTTTTGGAACCCTAAACTGCTGGGGATGCTAGTACAGATCAGATCAGATATTAATCCGTTCAGATACTATACCACTAAGGGAGGTGTATGCTGCGTGCGTGGGTGTTAGAGGTACTGGCACTAACCTGACGCTGCATGGGGTGACGCTGACCCTATCTGACCCTAAAACCTAACTCCCTGACACTATAAAATAATAACTAACTAACCAGCGTCACCCGTAAAGTTATAGGGTGATCACTGGTGAAAGGGTTAACTAGGGGGCAATCAGGGGGTTAAAACCTTTACTAGGTAGTATATATATATAAAAGCTGACGGCAAACCTAAATACTGACTTGCCTAATTAGCATCACCTGTGACACTAATACAGCGATCAAAAAAACAATCGCTTAGTGACACTGGCGACGGGGGGTGATCAAGGAGTTAAACCTTTATTAGGGGGGTTAAGGGAGAACTCTAGACCTAAAGGGGGCCTAACACTAACTGCCCTACCACTTATTGCATTCACAAATGACACCAATGCAATAATATTGGTGTCACTGTGACAGGGGGTTCAGTGGGGTGATTGGAGGGTGAAAAGTGTGCCTGCGTGTTCTACTGAGTGTGTAGTGTTGGTGCACTTACTTGGATGTCTTCTCTCCTCGGCGCCAGAACAAAAAGACCGACACGAGGAGAGATGACATCATCCTCTGCCACTGTTTACATTACAGCAGCAGAGGAAGTTTCTTATTCGCCGGGAGCGATCGTGAGGGGGTGGCCATGAATCAGTGGCCTCCCCCACAGCATGGATCACTCCCGTAATGAAGTTACTTTGCCTGCCCGTGCCATTCTGCCGCAGTATATCTGCGTGAGGCGGTCGGCAAGTGGTTACAGTTCATGTGTGTGTGTAAAGGCAGGCGTCCCAATACTTTTGGTGATATAGTGTAACAGTCCAGGATTGGACATTTATTCTCCATGTACACTGGCTTAAAAATTGCTGCTACCACAGGAGTTTTTTGTTCTGCCTGTAGAAGCAGCTCCATGTTCTCCTATGTGTCCATACACATTGGGAAGATTACAGGTATATTTTGAGATCAGCGTTTAGAGGCAGGAAAAAAAAAAAACCTTCTGGTTCGTGTTTCTGGACAAAGGAAATAAACTTAAATATTATAGTGAATTAGTAAAAGCTGTATAAGTAAATCAATAAATTAAATAAAATGTGTGTAATCAAAAAGTGCACAATTCATCAATATACAGAAAGTCCATAAATTTCTATGATAAATGACTCTTCAATATAAGCTCCAACACCGTGCTCCTGAAATATATGCTCCAATACTCCAAACCAATAGTGCTTCACCCAGAGTGACTATAGAATGCACTCACCAGATTTCCCCGGCCAGCAAGTGACCCTAAAGCATGAAATGTGAGAAACTGCTCGATTCATAGGTCAGTCTTCATCAGAATCCACATCTATCTCTCTCTCCTCCATACATGGATAAATACGATCATCGCGTTTCTGATTGGAGCTTTCTGGCAGAATAAAAAAATGGAAAACTCTCCTAAACTCATCTAAACTTTGTACAATAAACTCTTTATAGGAAAGTTTTTTTCTGCCAAGGGAACTGACATTTTTTAAGCCCAGTGTGCATGGAGCCTTATGGAGCCTAAAGATGGAATTTGATGACATTCTCATATTTCTATATTATTTATGTGGTTTAGATATAAAACTGTCCCAGAATATTATTGTCCCAGTCAGTCCTGTTATACTCACTGTAATTCCTCTATCCGGCTTGTTGTCAGAGCTTCCATCAGATCTCTGAAATGAGGACCCTCCAGATTGTTATGAGACAGGCCCAGTGTCCTCAGTGTCTGGTTATTTCTTATTCCAGATGCCAGGTGGGGGCAGGAACTGTCTGTCAGGCGATTATAGGACAATCTGTAGAAGAAGAGAAGAATGTTACCAGAAGAAAATGAATTTCTCCCCCAGGAATGAATGTAACTATTCTCTACATGAATGGAACTCATTTCTCTTTATTGGAATCATTAATATTAGATCACTTTATAAAACACGATCGATCATCTACACTATTGGAGGATTTCTCTTTTTGGGGACCCCAATTACTAAATGTGACATGAGAAGTGGATGAGGTGGTGTGATCCATTCATTATTCCTGTATGGGGATTGGACCATACACACTCACACTGACCTCTAGGCTTTCACCTCCAACCTTCTGCTAAGTCTTGGATTCAGTTGTGGAGATTCACTTTGATGGTCACAGAAGTCTCACTCATGTTGTGGAAACTTCATTGACTAAAAATGACATCATTGTACTTTGGGATTCCCTTTGAACATCATGGTGGAGGATTTGATCTTATGGTGTGGAGAAGATTTTATTATTACTGTTCTTTATTTGGACTTTTTTGAAAATTTATACTAATAGGGATCAAATATAACAATTACATTCACTAAACGTTCATACATGTGAGGAAGGGCAGATCTCCTGTAACCTATTCACAGCTACTTCAATCTATATACCATATAATGTACAAAAATACATAAACATGAAGAGCAACAAAGTTATCTTAAAAAAAATTGCAAACATCAAGAGAAAGTTCATAAATGTGAAAAAGCGGATTTCCTACAACCCATTCACCACTACTTCCCTCTCCAATCACCATACAGGGACTTGTGCAGTAAGATCCCTTTCACACAGCAGAGCCGCTAAAACAGCGCTAAAGTGCTATTCATTTTTGCGGTGCTTTAGTGGTGTTTTAGCGGAGCTTTTCATGCCCTAGTGGGCCGGTGACAACAGGACCTTAAAAAAGAAAAAAGAACAGTTTTGGGGCGCTTACAAAGCACTTTGTAAGTGCTGTTCATTCATTTCAATGGGTAGGGGCGTTTTGGGAGCGCTATTTATAATATTTATAACCCACCACAAAGATACTGCTTGCAGGAATTTTTCTAACGTGCTCATGCAAATAAATGGGAGGCAGTTTTGAGGCGCTATTTCTAGCGATAAAATGTCTGAAAACTGCCTCAGTGTGAACGGGGTCTAACAGAAATACCAGAGATTCATCCAGATGGATTAAATCAATGCTGATCAACTTCCACCTCTTTGCAGCAACTTCAATCTCCACCACACCAGTGAGCAAACAGGTCACTTACCAAAAGGTTTGGTAATATCCTTCCAGCAGCGCCACTCCGCTCAAGCCGGCTTCCGATGAGAAGAGACTGTGCCACGGAATGTCAGACCTCCAGGTAGTATCTCCAATATCACCCGAGGTATCCAGACAATGGCCGCAATCACATAGAAAAGAAAAAGCCTCCATAGTGCATAATCCTTAAATATATATAGAATCACAGATTGTACACTTCCATCATATACACGAGTATACACAGAACTCAGAGCACACACCGCTCCGGACTGCAGCCGTGTATGATGGAGTCCAGGCAGTGACATGGAGGCTTTTTCCTTTCTATGTAATGTGATTGCGGCCATTGTCTGGACACCTCGGGTGATATTGTATTTTTGCACATTATATGTTATACAGACTGAAGTAGCTGTGAATAGGTTGGAGGAGATCTGCCCTTCCTCACATGTATGAAAGTGTATTTTTGTAGTGCTTTTCACCATAATCGCCATACAAAAATTCTCGTCCAACAGAATACAACTTCAGAAGTGATGTAATGTGTTGAATAGTTTTTTGTATGTATTCTTTCATTTCTGAGCATGCGTAGTCTTATGCCCCGTACACACGGTCGGAAAATCCGACCACAAAATCCATCTGATTTTTTCCGACGGATTTAGTCCGACACTGGTGTTGCATACACACGGTCGGACAAAGTTGTCGGAAAATCCGATCATTCTGAACTTGGTGACGTTTGTTGCCTAGGACGGGACTACGTAGAGGCTAGTAGCCAATAGCTTTGGTCTTGTAATGTGATCTGAGCATGCGTGGCACTTTGTCCGTCGGAATTCGCTACACACGATCGGAAAAAGTCCGATAGGACTTTGTTGTCGGAAAATTTGAGAGCAGGAGATAAAACTTTGTCCGTCGGAAAATCCGACGGAAAAAGTCCGATGGAGCCTACACGCGGTCAGAATTTCCGACAACATTGTCCGATAGGACATTTTCCGTCGGAAAATCCGACCGTGTGTACGGGGCATAACTCATATGCCGTGTACACACGATCGGAATTCCTGTCGGAAAAAGCTCTGATGGTCTTCCCAACAGAATTCTGACGGAATTCCGCTCAAACTGTCTTGCCTACACATGGTCACACCAAATTCCGACCGCACGCGGTGACGTACAACACTACAACGAGCCAAAAAAAAAGCATGCGTCAAATTGTTTCCGAGCATGCGTCGAATTGTTTCCGAGCATGCGTAGGAATTTTGCACGTCAGAATTGCTACAGACGATCGGAATTTCCGATAGAAACCTTTTCCGTCTGAAAAATTGAGAACATGCTCTCAAATTTTAGCTGGCGGAAATTCGGCCAGCAAAATTCTGATGGAGCGTACACACGGTCGCATTTTCCCATGAAAAGCTCTAATCTGTCTTTTTCTGGCTGGAATTCCGATCGCGTGTACGCGGCATAACAATTTACTTTGGGTGAAAACTGTACTGATTAACCGCTTCCCGACCGGCCACTGCATATATACGTCAGCAGAATGGCACGGGCAGGCAAAATCACGTTCCTGTACGTGATCGTGCATTTGCCTGCCCGTGGGTCGGGAAAGCGGCGCGCTCGCGACCCGGTCTCCGTGACCCCGGCCGCGGGACCAGCGGACCCGATCGCCGCTGGTGTCCCGCGATCGGGTTACAGAGCTGAAGAACGGGGAGAGGTCTATGTAAACAAACCTCTCCCCGCGCTTCCTACTCTGCCTGTCATTGATCGGCTGTTCCCTGTCATCGGGAAAGCCGATCAATGACGTCAGACGTCAGCCCCGCCCCCTGATGTAAAAAAAAACACACACGTCACAGCCCATAACCCCTCCCCTCCCTCTAGTGGTTAACCCCTTCACTACAACTGTCATTTATACAATGCATTTAAATAGCATTGATTGCTGTATAAATGACAATGGTCCAAAAATGTGTCAAAAATGTCGCCATAATGTCGCAGTCACAATAAAAATCGCTGATCACCGCCATTACTAAAAAAAAAAATATATTAATAAAAATGCTATAAAACTATCCCCTATTTTGTAAACGCTATAACTTTTGCGAAAACAAATTAATAATCGCTAATTGCGTTTTTTTTTACCAAAAATATGTAGAACGTATCGGCCTAAACTGAGGAAAAAAAATGTATATTTTTTGGGATATTTATTATAGCAAAAAGCAAAAAATATTGCATTGTTTTCAAAATTGTCGTCTATTTTTGTTTAAACCGCAGGGGCGATCAAATACCACCAAAAGAAAGCTCTATTTGTGGGAAAAAAATTTTGTTTTGGAGCCACGTCGCACGACCGCGCAATTGTCAGTTAAAGCACGCAGTGCCGAATCGCAAAAAGGGGCCTGGTCCTTTGGCTGCCAATTGGTCCGGGGCTGAAGTGGTTAAACAAAAATCAGGCGTTTTGTCGGCCGAAAAATCGTCTGTCGAAAGCACCGTACTAACACTCCGAAAATCGACAGATTGTTCGTGCGGACAAAATTTTACTTCTGATTTTCGTATCGTGTGTATGGGCCTTTAGTCTGTAGGGTTCAATATTGAGTTTGCCCACCCTTTGCAGCTTCATCTCTTCTGGGAAGGCCGTCCACAAGGTTTAGGAGTGTATTTATGGGAATGTTTGACTATTATTCCAGAAGCACATTTGTGAGATCAGGCACTGATGTTGGATGAGAAGGCCTGGCTCACAGTCTCCGCTTGAAATAATACTAAATGTGTTCTATCTGGTTGAGGTCAGGACTCTGTGCAGGTCAGTCAAGTTCCTCCACCCCAAACTCATCATCCATGTCTTTATGGACCTTGCTTTGTGCACTGGTCCAAATCATTTGGTGGAGGAGGGATTATGGTGTGGGGGGGGGGGAGGGGGGATTATGGTGTGGGGGGAGGGGGGATTATGGTGTGGGGTTGTTTTTCAGGGGTTGGGTTTGGCTCCATATTTCCAGTGAATAGACCTCGTAAGGCGTCAGCATACCAAGACATGTTGGACAATTTCATGCTCCCAACTTTGTGGGAACATATTGGGGATGGTCCCTTCCTGTTCCAACATGACTGCGCACCAGTGCACAAAGCAAGGTCCATAAAGACATAAATGAGCAAGTTTGGGGTGGAGGAACTTGACCGGCCTGTACAGAGTCCTGACCTCAACCCCATAGAACACCTTTGGGATGAATTACAGCGGAGACTGTGAGCCAGGCCTTCTCGTCCAACATCAGTGCTTGACCTCACAATTGTTCTTCTGGAAGAATGGTCAAACATTCCCATAGACACTCCTAAACCTTGTGGACGGCCTTCCCAGAAGAGATGAAGCTGTTATAGCTGCAAAGGGTGGGTCAAATCAATATTGAACCCTACAGACTAAGGGCTCTTTCACACGGACGGACCGTATGTCCGTTTTTCATCCATCCGTTTTCGGATGAAAAACGGACATACAGGTATCCCTATGGGATAGCGGATGAGCATCCGCTGACACCCGCTCTCGTCCGTGCCTGCTATGCTCCGTTTCTGCAGACGGAGGAAAACCAAATTTTTTCATCCGTCTGCAGAGCGGATCGGGTGACGACGGACTCTACGGTCCGTCGTCACCCGATCTCCCATAGGGGAGAGCGGCGCTCTGATAGGTCCGTCCCTAAACGGAGTGCAGAGACGGACCTGTCATCTTCCTGCTCAGCGGAGATCGCTCCGGCAATCCCCGCTGAGCAAGCGGCTATCCACGGGGCGGATCAGCACTGATCCGCCCCGTGTGAAAGAGCCCTAAGAATGGGATGTCATTAACCCCTTTAGAAGGATTTATCCCCTTCCTGACCAGAGCACTTTTTACAATTTGGCACTGTATCGCTTTAACTGCTAATTGCGCGGTCATGCAATGTTGTACCCAAACAAAATTTGCGTCCTTTTTTCCCACAAATAGAGCTTTCTTTTGATGGTATTTGATCACCTCTGCGTTTTTTATTTTTTGCGCTATAAAAAGAAAAAAGACCGAAAATTTGAAAAAAAAAAATTATGTTTTCTTTAACAAAATTTTTGCTTTTATAAAAAAATCCAATAAACTTAATTTTAGTCATACATTTAAGCCAAAATGTATTCAGCCACATGTCTTTGGTATAAAAAAATGTCAATTGTTCTTGAGGTGCTAAAATGTCAGGGCAGTACAACCCCCCCAAATGACCCCATTTTGGAAAGTAGACACCCCAAGGAAATTGCTGAGAGGCAGGTGGAGCCCATTGAATATTTAATTTTTTGGTCTCAAGTGATTGAATAATGACAAAAAAAAAAGTTACAAAAAGTTGTCACTAAATGATATATTGCTCACACATGGCATGGGCATATGTGGAAATGTACCCCAAAATACATTCTGTTGCTTCTCCTGAGTACGGGGATACCACATGTGTGGGACTTTTTGGGGGCCTAGCCGCGTACGGGGCACAGAAAACCAATCACCGCCTTCAGGATTTCTAAGGACGTAGATTTTTGATTTCACTCCTCACTACCTATCACAGTTTTGAAGGCCATAAAATGCCAAGATGGCACAAAACCCCCCCAAATGACCCCATTTTGGAAAGTAGACACCCCAAGATATTTGCTGAGAGGCATGGTGAGTATTTTGCAGCTCTCATTTGTTTTTTAAAATGAAGAAAGAAAAAAAAAATTTTGTTTTTTCTTTTTTCAATTTTCAAAACTTTGTGATAAAAAGCGAGATCTGCAAAATACTCACCATACCTCTCAGCAAATAGCTTGGGGTGTCTACTTTCCAAAATGGGGTCATTTTTGTGCCATCTGGGCATTCCATGGCCTCCGAAACTGTGATAGGCAAGTGACGTAAAATCAACTGTTTCCACCTGAATGCCGGGTTGGCCAGTGAATGGGGGAAGTACAGGTGCTGCAGAAGTGGTGGGTTCCCAATTAGGATTGGCGAATGCAGCAGGAAGGGCACTATGGGCACGACGGGCCAGTGTTTGTCTTCTTCTTGGTGGCAGCGGGACACTACTTGTGCTTGCCACTTCACCAGCTTGAACTGCACTTATGGGACTCGCCACGTCACCACGTGATACTGCAGTGCTGGTTTGACTATGACCAGGGTGTACTGGGCCGCTGGTGCTTGCCAGTTCACCAGAAGGAATAGCAGCGCTAGTACTGCTCTGCTCCATACGAGGGACCTGCGGTTCTTGCATCTCAACGACAGCAGAAGAAGATCGGGGTCTGGTACGCCTGACCTTGGCAGGGACCACAACTCCATCGTCAGAGCTATCTGTCATGGAGCCGCTGTCGTCTACAGGATCGTATTCTGAGCCTGAATCTGACAGATGAGTGACTTCCTCTTCACTATCTGTCATGCTCAGAAACATGTAGGCCTCTTCACTACTGTACCTTCGATTTGCCATTTTGGGCTCTAAATTTAGTGGTACAGTAGTGAGACTCACAGGTAAAAAAGCTCCTGACTGTTAGCGACTGTATCAAAACACTACCAAAAAAACTGTTAGCGATCGCAGGGATCAGGCCTGACTCTGCAAATGCTGCAGTTATGTGTGTTTAGTGTTTTGTAAGTGACAGTGATCGATCAATACTGCACTTAAGTGGGCTGGGCTGGGCTCAGCGGAGGGGCAAAAACACAGGTGCTAGCAGGTATCTGGGCTGATCCCGCTAACACTGCGTTTTTGGGAACCCTAAACTGCTGGGGATGATAGTACAGATCTGATCAGATATTGATCCGTTCAGATACTATACCACTAAGGGAGGTGTATGCTGCGTGCGTGGGTGTTAGAGGTACTGGCACTAACCTGACGCTGCCTGGGGCGACGCAGACCCTATCTGACCCAAAAACCTAACTCCCTGACACTATAAAAAAATAACTAACTAACCAGCGTCACCCGTAAAGTTATACGGTGATCACTGGTGAAAGGGTTAACTAGGGGGCAATCAGGGGGTTAAAACCTTTACTAGGTAGTATATGGGGGTCCCTGACGCTATAAAAAGCTGACAGCGAACCTAAATACTTACTTGCCTAATTAGCATCACCTGTGACACTAATACAGCGATCAAAAAAACAATCGCTTAGTGACACTGGCGACGGGGGGTGATCAAGGAGTTAAACCTTTATTAGGGGGGGTTAGGGGGGAACCCTAGACCTAAAGGGGGTCTAACACTAACTGCCCTACCACTTATTGCAGTCACAAATGACACCAATGCAATAATATTTTATTGACAGGGGGTGCAGTGGGGTGAAAAGTGTGCCTGCATGTTCTACTGAGTGTGTAGTGTTGGTGCACTTACTTGGATGTCTTCTCTCCTCGGCGCCAGAACAAAAAGACCGACATGAGGAGAGATGACATCATCCTCTGCCTCTGTTTACATTACAGCAGCAGAGGAAGTTTCTTATTCGCCGGGAGCAATCGCGAAGGGGTGGCCATGAATCAGTGGCCTCCCCCACAGCATGGATCACTCCCGTAATGAAGCTGATCGCCTTGGGAGGCAAGTAACTTACCCATAAGTTGCTTTGCCTGCCCGTGCCATTCTGCCTCAGTATATCTGCGTGAGGTGGTCGGCAAGTGGTTAAAGTTCATGTGTGTGTAAAGGCAGGCGTCCCAATACTTTTGGTGATATAGTGTAACAGTCCAGGATTGGACATTTAGGCTCCATGTACACTGGCTTAAAAATTGCTGCTACCACAGGAGTTTTTTGTTCTGCCTGTAGAAGCAGCTCCATGTTCTCCTATGTGTCCATACACATTGGGACGATTACAGGTATATTTTGAGCTCAACGTTTAGAGGCAGGAAAAAAAAAAAACCTTCTGGTTCGTGTTTCTGAAAAAGGGTGTATAAAGGGCGCTATTTGGACAGAGGAAAAAACTTAAATATTATAGTGAATTAATAAAAGCTGTATAAGTAAATCAATAAATTAAATAAAATGTGTGTAATCAATAAGTGCACAATTCATCAATATACAGAAAGTCCATAAATTTCGATGATAAATGACTCTTCAATATATGCTCCAACACCGTGCTCCTGAAATATGTGCTCCAATACTCCAAACCAATAGTGATTCACCCGGAGTGACTATAGAATGCACTCACCAGATTTCCCCGGCCAGCAAGTGACCATAAAGCATGAAATGTGAGAAACTGCTCGATTCATAGGTCAGTCTCCATCAGAATCCACATCTATCTCTCTCTCCTCCATACATGGATAAAGACGATCACAATCGAATAAGCAGGGACATGTAAAAAAAAATCTCTCCAGTATCATATATCCTCCACAATATTCATCTGTCTCCTTCTCCCATCACAAGACTCTGTGGAATTGGCTCCGCCACAAAGAGCCACAGAAGGCAGGTATAGTGTAATAAAGTTTTATTTAAAAGAAAGCTGCACTTACATATGTCCAATATGATACAAACGGCACAAAGGCAGCTCAAGGGTCTGTAGAATCGATCCCCCACCGCTGTGTGACTAGCGGCATGGGGTGTGTGTTCCAACTACCTGGCGGAAGTGGAGGGCTCCTGTCAGTTTGCGTGTCAAGACTCTCTTCTATGCATTTCACGCTCTGCGCGTGTCATCGCGTTTCTGATTGGAGCTTTCTGGCAGAAAAAAATTTAAAACTCTCCTAAACTCGTCTAATCTTTGTACAATAAACTCTTTATAGGAAAGTTTTTTTCTGCCAAGGGAACTGACATTTTTTTAAGCCCAGTGTGCATGGAGCCTTATGGAGCCTAAAGATGGAATTTGATGACATTCTCATATTTCTATATTATTTATGTGGTTTAGATATAAAACTGTCCCAGAATATTATTGTCTCAGTCAGTCCTGTTATACTCACCGTAATTCCTCTATCCGGCTTGTTGTCAGAGCTTCCATCAGATCCCTGAAATGAGGACCCTCCAGATTGTTCCCAGACAGGTCCAGTGTCCTCAGTGTCTGGTTATTTCTTATTCCAGATGCCAGGTGGGGGCAGGAACTGTCTGTCAGGTCATTATAGGACAATCTGTAGAAGAAGAGAAGAATGTTACCAGAAGAAAATGAATTTCTCCCCCAGGAATGAATGTAACTATTCTCTACATGAATGGAACTCATTTCTCTTTATTGGAATCATTTATATTAGATCACTTTATAAAAGACGATCGATCATCTACACTATTGGAGGATTTCTCTTTTTGTGGATCCCAATTACTAAATGTGACATGAGAAGTGGATGAGGTGGTGTGATCCATTCATTATTCCTGTATGGGGATTGGACCATACACACTCACACTGACCTCTAGGCTTTCACCTCCAACCTTCTGCTAAGTCTTGGATTCAGTTGTGGAGATTCACTTTGATGGTCACAGAAGTCTCACTCATGTTGTGGAAACTTCATTGACTAAAAGTGACACCATTGTACTTTGGGATTTCCTTTGAACATCATGGTGGAGGATTTGATCTTATGGTGTGGAGAAGATTTTATTATTACTGTTCTTTATTTGGACTTTTTTGAAAATTTATACTAATAGGGATCAAATATAACAATTACATTCACTACAAAAATAGACTTTCATACATGTGAGGAAGGGCAGATCTCCTGTAACCTATTCACAGCTACTTCAATCTATATACCATATAATGTACAAAAATACATAAACATGAAGAGCAACAAAGTTATCTTAAAAAAAAATTCAAACATCAAGAGAAAGTTCATAAATGTGAAAAAGCGGATTTCCTACAACCCATTCACCACTACTTCCATCTCCAATCACCATACAGGGACTTTTGCAGTAAGATCCCTTTCACACTGCAGAGCTGCCAAAACAATGCTAAAGTGCTATTCATTTTTGCGGTGCTTTAGTGGTGTTTTAGCGCAGCTTTTCATGCCCTAGTGGGCCGGTGACAACGGGACCTTAAAAAAAAAGAAAAGAGACCAGTTTTGGGGCGCTTATAAAGCACTTTGTAAGTGCTGTCCATTCATTTCAATGGGTAGGGGCGTTTTGGGAGCGCTATTTTTAATACTCATAACCCGCCACAAAGATACTGCTTGCAGGACTTTTTCTAATGTGCTCATGCAAATAAATGGGAGGCAGTTTTGAGGCGCTATTTCTAGCGATAAAATGTCTGAAAACTGCCTCAGTGTGAACGGGGTCTAACAGAAATACCAGAGATTCATCCAGATGGATTAAATCAATGCTGATCAACTTCCACCTCTTTGCAGCAACTTCAATCACCCTCCCCCACACCAGTGAGCAAACAGGTCACTTACCAAAAGGTTTGTCCCCACAAGCAAGGCCCAGACACGCTTGTTTATATCCTTCCAGCAGCGCCACTCCGCTCAAGCTGGCTTCCAATGAGAAGAGACTGTGCCACGGAATGTCAGACCTCCAGGTAGTATCTCCAATATCACCCGAGGTATCCAGACAATGGCCGCAATCACATTACATAGAAAAGAAAAAGCCTCCATAGTGCATAATCCTTAAATATATATAGAATCACAGATTGTACACTTCCATCATATACACGAGTATACACAGAACTCAGAGCACACACCGCTCCGGACTGCAGCCGTGTATGATGGAGTCCAGGCAGTGACATGGAGGCTTTTTCCTTTCTATGTAATGTGATTGCGGCCATTGTCTGGACACCTCGGGTGATATTGTATTTTTGCACATTATATGTTATACAGACTGAAGTAGCTGTGAATAGGTTGGAGGAGATCTGCCCTTCCTCACATGTATGAAAGTGCATTTTTGTAGTGCATTTCACCATAATCACCATACAAAAATTCTCGTCCAACAGAATACAACTTCAGAAGTGATGTAATGTGTTGAATAGTTTTGTATGTATTCTTTCATTTCTGAGCATGCGTAGTCTTATGCCCCGTACACACGGTCGGAAAATCCGACCACAAAATCCATCTGATTTTTTCCGACGGATTTTGTCCGACACTGGTGTTGCATACACACGGTCGGACAAAGTTGTCGGAAAATCCGATCATTCTGAACGTGGTGACGTTTGTTGCCTACGACGGGACTACGTAGAGGCTAGTAGCCAATAGCTTTGGTCTTGTAATGTGATCTGAGCATGCGTGGCACTTTGTCCGTCGGAATTCGCTACACACGATCGGAAAAAGTCCGATAGGACTTTGTTGTCGGAAAATTTGAGAGCAGGAGATAAAACTTTGTCCGTCGGAAAATCCGACGGAAAAAGTCCGATGGAGCCTACACACGGTCAGAATTTCCGACAACATTGTCCGATAGGACATTTTCCGTCGGAAAATCCGACCGTGTGTACGGGGCATAACTCTTATGCCGTGTACACACGATCGGAATTCCTGTCGGAAAAAGCTCTGATGGTCTTCCCAACAGAATTCTGACGGAATTCCGCTCAAACTGTCTTGCCTACACACGGTCACACCAAATTCCGACCGTCAAGAACGCGGTGACGTACAACACTACAACGAGCCGAGAAAAAATGAAGTTCAATGCTTCCGAGCATGCGTCGAATTGTTTCCGAGCATGCGTAGGAATTTTGCACGTCCGAATTGCTACAGACGATCGGAATTTCCGATAGAAACCTTTTCCGTCTGAAAAATTGAGAACACGCTCTCAAATTTTAGCTGGCGGAAATTCGGCCAGCAAAATTCTGATGGAGCGTACACACGGTCGCATTTTCCCATGAAAAGCTCTCATCTGTCTTTTTCTGGCTGGAATTCCGATCGCGTGTACGCGGCATAACAATTTACTTTGGGTGAAAACTGTACTGATTAACCGCTTTCCGACCGGCCACTGCATATATACGTCAGCAGAATGGCACGGGCAGGCAAAAAAAATTTTTGCACGTCCGTGGGAAGCTCCGTGACCCCGGCCGCGGGACAGCGGACCCGATCGCCGCTGGTGTCCCGCGATCGGGTTACAGAGCTGAAGAACGGGGAGAGGTCTATGTAAACAAACCTCTCCCCGCGCTTCCTACTCTGCCTGTCATTGATCGGCTGTTCCCTGTCATCGGGAAAGCCGATCAATGACGTCAGACGTCAGCCCCGCCCCCTGATGTAAAAAAAAAACACACGTCACAGCCCATAACCCCTCCCCTCCCTCTAGTGGTTAACCCCTTCACTACAACTGTCATTTATACAGGAATTAATGCATTTAAATAGCATGATTGCTGTATAAATGACCATGGTCCCAAAAATGTGTCAAAAATGTCCGATGTGTCCGCCATAATGTCGCAGTCACAATAAAAATCGCTGATCACACCATTACTAGTAAAAAAAAAAATAATTAATAAAAATGTATAAAACTATCCCCTATTTTTAAACGCTATAACTTTTGCGCAAACAATTAATAATCGCTAATTGCGTTTTTTTTTTACCAAAAATATGTAAAGAATACGTATCGGCCTAAACTGAGGAAAAAAAATGTTTTTTTTGTATTTTTTGGGGATATTTATTATAGCAAAAAGCAAAAAATTGCATTGTTTTCAAAATTCGCTCTATTTTTGTTTATAGCGCAAAAAATAAAAACCGCAGGGGCGATCAAATACCACCAAAAGAAAGCTCAATTTGTGGGAAAAAAGGACGCCAATTTTGTTTTGGAGCCACGTCGCACGAACGCGCAATTGTCAGTTAAAGCAACGCAGTGCCGAATCGCAAAAAGGGGCCTGGTCCTTGGCTGCCAATTGGTCCGGGGCTGAAGTGGTTAAACAAAAATCAGGCGTTTTGTCGGCCGAAAAATCGTCTGTCGAAAGCACCGTACTAACAATCCGAAAATCGACAGATTGTTCGTGCGGACAAAATTTTACTTCTGATTTTCGTATCGTGTGTATGGGCCTTTAGTCTGTAGGGTTCAATATTGAGTTGGCCCACCCTTTGCAGCTATAACAGCTTCATCTCTTCTGGGAAGGCCGTCCACAAGGTTTAGGAGTGTATTTATGGGAATGTTTGACTATTCTTCCAGAAGCACATTTGTGAGATCAGGCACTGATGTTGGATGAGAAGGCCTGGCTCACAGTCTCCGCTTGAAATAATACTAAATGTGTTCTATCTGGTTGAGGTCAGGACTCTGTGCAGGTCAGTCAAGTTCCTCCACCCCAAACTCACTCATCCATGTCTTTATGGACCTTGCTTTGTGCACTGGTCCAAATCATTTGGTGGAGGGGGGATTATGGTGTGGGGGGAGGGGGGATTATGGTGTGGGGGAGGGGGGATTATGGTGTGGGGTTGTTTTTCAGGGGTTGGGTTTGGCTCCATATTTCCAGTGAATAGACCTCGTAAGGCGTCAGCATACCAAGACATGTTGGACAATTTCATGCTCCCAACTTTGTGGGAACATATTGGGGATGGCCCCTTCCTGTTCCAACATGACTGCGCACCAGTGCACAAAGCAAGGTCCATAAAGACATAAATGAGCAAGTTTGGGGTGGAGGAACTTGACCGGCCTGTACAGAGTCCTGACCTCAACCCCATAGAACACCTTTGGGATGAATTACAGCGGAGACTGTGAGCCAGGCCTTCTCGTCCAACATCAGTGCTTGACCTCACAATTGTGCTTCTGGAAGAATGGTCAAACATTCCCATAGACTCCTAAACCTTGTGGACGGCCTTCCCAGAAGAGATGAAGCTGTTATAGCTGCAAAGGGTGGGTCAAATCAATATTGAACCCTACAGACTAAGGGCTCTTTAACACGGACGGACCGTATGTCCGTTTTTCATCCATCCGTTTTCGGATGAAAAACGGACATACAGGTATCCCTATGGGATAGCGGGTGTCAGCGGATGAGCATCCGCTGACACCCGCTCTCGTCCGTGCCCGCTATGCTCCGTTTCTGCAGACGGAGGAAAACCCATTTTTTCATCCGTCTGCAGAGCGGATCGGGTGACGACGGACTCTACGGTCCGTCGTCACCCGATCTCCCATAGGGGAGAGCGGCGCTCTGATAGGTCCGTCCCTAAACGGAGTGCAGAGACGGACCTGTCATCTTCCTGCTCAGCGGAGATCGCTCCGGCGATCCCCGCTGAGCAAGCGGCTATCCACGGGGCGGATCAGCACTGATCCGCCCCGTGTGAAAGAGCCCTAAGAATGGGATGTCATTAACCCCTTTAGAAGGATTTACCCCCTTCCTGACCAGAGCACTTTTTACAATTTGGCACTGTATCGCTTTAACTGCTAATTGCGCGGTCATGCAATGTTGTACCCAAACAAAATTTGCGTCCTTTTTTCCCACAAATAGAGCTTTCTTTTGATGGTATTTGATCACCTCTGCGGTTTTTATTTTTTGCGCTATAAACAGAAAAAGACCGAAAATTTTGAAAAAAATTATGTTTTCTACTTTTTGTTATAAAAAAATCCAATAAACTTAATTTTAGTCATACATTTAAGCCAAAATGTATTCAGCCACATGTCTTTGGTATAAAAAAATGTCAATTGTTCTTGAGGTGCTAAAATGTCAGGGCAGTACAACCCCCCCAAATGACCCCATTTTGGAAAGTAGACACCCCAAGGAAATTGCTGAGAGGCAGGTGGAGCCCATTGAATATTTAATTTTTTGGTCTCAAGTGATTGAATAATGACAAAAAAAAAAGTTACAAAAAGTTGTCACTAAATGATATATTGCTCACACATGGCATGGGCATATGTGGAAATGTACCCCAAAATACATTCTGTTGCTTCTCCTGAGTACGGGGATACCACATGTGTGGGACTTTTTGGGGGCCTAGCCGCGTACGGGGCACAGAAAACCAATCACCGCCTTCAGGATTTCTAAGGACGTAGATTTTTGATTTCACTCCTCACTACCTATCGCAGTTTTGAAGGCCATAAAATGCCAAGATGGCACAAACCCCCCCAAATGACCCCATTTTGGAAAGTAGACACCCCAAGATATTTGCTGAGAGGCATGGTGAGTATTTTGCAGCTCTCATTTGTTTTTGAAAATGAAGAAAAAAAAAAAAAAAATGTTTTTTTTTCTTTTTTCAATTTTAAAAACTTTGTGATAAAAAGCGAGATCTGCAAAATACTCACCATACCTCTCAGCAAATAGCTTGGGGTGTCTACTTTCCAAAATGGGGTCATTTTTGTGCCATCTGGGCATTCCATGGCCTCCGAAACTGTGATAGGCAAGTGACGTAAATTCAACTGTTTCCACCTGAATGCCGGGTTGGCCAGTGAATGGGGGAAGTACAGGTGCTGCAGAAGTGGTGGGTTCCCAATTAGGATTGGCGAATGCAGCAGGAAGGGCACTATGGGCACGACAGGCCAGTGTTTTGTCTTATTCTTGGTGGCAGCGGGACACTACTTGTGCTTGCCACTTCACCAGCTTGAACTGCACTTATGGGACTCGCCACGTCACCACGTGATACTGCAGTGCTGGTTATTTGCAAAAACCTTTGAAAATTCCACCACCATAAAGCCCCCACTGTAATATCCACGTCATCTCCCCAACTGTAATATTGTCTGGGTATAGCTGGGTACGGCTGGGTATCGCCGAGTATGGCTGGGTATTGCCGAGTATGGCTGGGTATTACCACGTATTGCAGCGTGTGGCGGGGTATGGCCAGGTGTTGCAGGGTATGGCGGGGTGTTGCAGGGTATGGCAGGGTGTTGCAGAGTATTGCGCAGTATTGGCAGGGTGTTGCAGAGTATTGCGCAGTATTGGCAGGGTGTTGCAGAGTATTGCACAGTATTGGCAGGGTGTTGCAGAGTATTGCAGAGTATTGGCAGGGTGTTGCAGAGTATTGCGCAGTATTGGCAGGGTGTTGCAGAGTATTGCGCAGTATTGGCACTGGCAGGGTGTTGCAGAGTATTGCGCAGTATTGGCAGGGTGTTGCAGAGTATTGCGCAGTATTGGCAGGGTGTTGCAGAGTATTGCGCAGTATTGGCAGGGTGTTGCAGAGTATTGCGCAGTAGTGGCACTGGCAGGGTGTTGCAGAGTATTGCGCAGTATTGGCAGGGTGTTGCAGAGTATTGTGCAGTATTGGCAGGGTGTTGCAGAGTATTGCACGGTTTTGGCAGGGTGTTGCAGAGTATTGGCAGGGTGTTGCAGAGTATTGCGCAGTATTGGCAGGGTGTTGCAGAGTATTGCGCAGTATTGGCAGGGTGTTGCAGAGTATTGCGCAGTAGTGGCACTGGCAGGGTGTTGCAGAGTATTGCGCAGTATTGGCAGGGTGTTGCAGAGTATTGCGCAGTATTGGCAGGGTGTTGCAGAGTATTGCGCAGTATTGGCAGGGTGTTGCAGAGTATTACGCGGTTTTGGCAGGGTGTTGCAGAGTATTGGCAGGGTGTTGCAGAGTATTGCGCAGTATTGGCAGGGTGTTGCAGAGTATTGCGCAGTATTGGCAGGGTGTACTGGGCCGCTGGTGCTTGCCAGTTCACCAGAAGGAATAGCAGCGCTAGTACTGCTCTGCTCCATACGAGGGACCTGCGGTTCTTGCATCTCAACGACGACAGCAGAAGAAGATCGGGGTCTGGTACGCCTGACCTTGGCAGGGACCACAACTCCATCGTCAGAGCTATCTGTCATGGAGCCGCTGTCATCTACAGGATCGTATTCTGAGCCTGAATCTGACAGATGAGTGACTTCCTCTTCACTATCTGTCATGCTCAGAAACGTGTAGGCCTCTTCACTACTGTACCTTCGATTTGCCATTTTGGGCTCTAAATTTAGTGGTACAGTAGTGAGACTCACAGGTAAAAAAGCTCCTGACTGTTAGCGACTGTATCAAAACACTACCAAAAAAAAAACTGTTAGCGATCGCAGGGATCAGGCCTGACTCTGCAAATGCTGCAGTTATGTGTGTTTAGTGTTTTGTAAGTGACAGTGATCGATCAATACTGCACTTAAGTGGGCTGGGCTGGGCTCAGCGGAGGGGCAAAAACACAGGTGCTAGCAGGTATCTGGGCTGATCCCGCTAACACTGCATTTTTGGGAACCCTAAACTGCTGGGGATGCTAGTACAGATCTGATCAGATATTGATCCGTTCAGATACTATACCACTAAGGGAGGTGTATGCTGCGTGCGTGGGTGTTAGAGGTACTGGCACTAACCTGACGCTGCCTGGGGCGACGCAGACCCTATCTGACCCTAAAACCTAACTCCCTGACACTATAAAAAAATAACTAACTAACCAGCGTCACCCGTAAAGTTATACGGTGATCACTGGTGAAAGGGTTAACTAGGGGGCAATCAGGGGGTTAAAACCTTTACTAGGTAGTATATGGGGGTCCCTGACGCTATAAAAAGCTGACAGCGAACCTAAATACTGACTTGCCTAATTAGCATCACCTGTGACACTAATACAGCGATCAAAAAAAACAATCGCTTAGTGACACTGGCGACGGGGGGTGATCAAGGAGTTAAACCTTTATTAGGGGGGGTTAGGGGGGAACCCTAGACCTAAAGGGGGCCTAACACTAACTGCCCTACCACTTATTGCAGTCACAAATGACACCAATGCAATAATATTGGTGTCACTGTGACAGGGGGTGCAGGGGGGTGATTGGGGGGTGAAAAGTGTGCCTGCGTGTTCTACTGAGTGTGTAGTGTTGGTGCACTTACTTGGATGTCTTCTCTCCTCGGCGCCAGAACAAAAAGACCGACATGAGGAGAGATGACATCATCCTCTGCCGCTGTTTACATTACAGCAGCAGAGGAAGTTTCTTATTCGCCGGGAGCGATCGCGAGGGGGTGGCCATGAATCAGTGGCCTCCCCCTCAGCATGGATCACTCCCGTAATGAAGCCGACCGCCTTGGGAGGCAAGTAACGTACCCATAAGTTACTTTGCCTGCCCGTGCCATTCTGCCGCAGTATATCTGCGTGAGGCGGTCGGCAAGTGGTTAAAGTTCATGTGTGTGTAAAGGCAGGTGTCCCAATACTTTTGGTGATATAGTGTAACAGTCCAGGATTGGACATTTAGGCTCCATGTACACTGGCTTAAAAATTGCTGCTACCACAGGAGTTTTTTGTTCTGCCTGTAGAAGCAGCTCCATGTTCTCCTATGTGTCCATACACATTGGGACGATTACAGGTATATTTTGAGCTCAACGTTTAGAGGCAGGAAAAAAAAAAACCTTCTGGTTCGTGTTTCTGAAAAAGTGTGTATAAAGGGCGCTATCTGGACAAAGGAAAAAACTTAAATATTATAGTGAATTAATAAAAGCTGTATAAGTAAATCAATAAATTAAATAAAATGTGTGTAATCAAAAAGTGCACAATTCATCAATATACAGAAAGTCCATAAATTTCTATGATAAATGACTCTTCAATATATGCTCCAACACCGTGCTCCTGAAATATGTGCTCCAATACTCCAAACCAATAGTGCTTCACCCGGAGTGACTATAGAATGCACTCACCAGATTTCCCCGGCCAGCAAGTGACCATAAAGCATGAAATGTGAGAAACTGCTCGATTCATAGGTCAGTCTCCATCAGAATCCACATCTATCTCTCTCTCCTCCATACATGGATAAATACGATCACGATCGAATAAGCAGGGATATGTAATAAAATCTCTCCAGTATCATATATCCTCCACAATATTCATCTGTCTCCTTCTCCCATCACAAGACTCTGTGGAATTGGCTCCGCCACAAAGAGCCACAGAAGGCAGGTATAGTGTAATAAAGTTTTATTTAAAAGAAAGCTGCACTTACATATGTCCAATATGATACAAACGGCACAAAGGCAGCTCAAGGGTCTGTAGAATCGATCCCCCACCGCTGTGTGACTAGCGGCATGAGGCGTGTGTTCCAAGTACCCGGCGGAAGTGGAGGGCTCCTGTCAGTTTGCGTGTCAAGACTCTCTTCTATGCATTTTACCCGCTGCGCGTGTCATTGCGTTTCTGATTGGAGCTTTCTGGCAGAAAAAAATTTAAACTCCTAAACTCGTCTAAACTTTGTACAATAAACTCTTTATAGGAAAGTTTTTTTTCTGCCAAGGGAACTGACATTTTTTTAAGCCCAGTGTGCATGGAGCCTTATGGAGTCTAAAGATGGAATTTGGGGACATTCTCATATTTCTATATTATTTATGTGGTTTAGATATAAAACTGTCCCAGAATATTATTGTCTCAGTCAGTCCTGTTATACTCACCGTAATTCCTCTATCCGGCTTGTTGTCAGAGCTTCCATCAGATCCCTGAAATGAGGACCCTCCAGATTGTTCCCAGACAGGTCCAGTGTCCTCAGTGTCTGGTTATTTCTTATTCCAGATGCCAGGTGGGGGCAGGAACTGTCTGTCAGGTGATTATCCCACAATCTGTAGAAGAAGAGAAGAATGTTACCAGAAGAAAATGAATTTCTCCCCCAGGAATGAATGTAACTATTCTCTACATGAATGGAACTCATTTCTCTTTATTGGAATCATTAATATTAGATCACTTTATAAAAGACGATCGATCATCTACACTATTGGAGGATTTCTCTTTTTGTGGACCCCAATTACTAAATGTGACATGAGAAGTGGATGAGGTGGTGTGATCCATTCATTATTCCTGTATGGGGATTGGACCATACACACTCACACTGACCTCTAGGCTTTCACCTCCAACCTTCTGCTAAGTCTTGGATTCAGTTGTGGAGATTCACTTTGATGGTCACAGAAGTCTCACTCATGTTGTGGAAACTTCATTGACTAAAAGTGACACCATTGTACTTTGGGATTTCCTTTGAACATCATGGTGGAGGATTTGATCTTATGGTGTGGAGAAGATTTTATTATTACTGTTCTTTATTTGGACTTTTTTGAAAATTTATACTAATAGGGATCAAATATAACAATTACATTCACTACAAAAATAGACTTTCATACATGTGAGGAAGGGCAGATCTCCTCCAACCTATTCACAGCTACTTCAATCTATATACCATATAATGTACAAAAATACATAAACATGAAGAGCAACAAAGTTATCTTAAAAAAAAATGCAAACATCAAGAGAAAGTTCATAAATGTGAAAAAGCGGATTTCCTACAACCCATTCACCACTACTTCCATCTCCAATCACCATACAGGGACTTGTGCAGTAAGATCCCTTTCACACTGCAGAGCCGCTAAAACAGAGCTAAAGTGCTATTCATTTTTGCGGTGCTTTAGTGGTGTTTTAGCGGAGCTTTTCATGCCCTAGTGGGCCGGTGACAACGGGACCTTAAAAAAAAAAAAAAAAAAGACCTGTTTTGGGGCGCTTACAAAGCACTTTGGAAGTGCTGTCCATTCATTTCAATGGGTAGGGGCGTTTTGGGAGCGCTATTTATAATACTCATAACCCGCCACAAAGATACTGCTTGCAGGAATTTTTCTAACGTGCTCATGCAAATAAATGGGAGGCAGTTTTGAGGCGCTATTTCTAGCGATAAAATGTCTGAAAACTGCCTCAGTGTGAACGGGGTCTAACAGAAATACCAGAGATTCATCCAGATGGATTAAATCAATGCTGATCAACTTCCACCTCTTTGCAGCAACTTCAATCACCCTCCCCCACACCAGTGAGCAAACAGGTCACTTACCAAAAGGTTTGTCCCCACAAGCAAGGCCCAGACACGCTTGTTTATATCCTTCCAGCAGCGCCACTCCGCTCAAGCCGGCTTCCGATGAGAAGAGACTGTGCCACGGAATGTCAGACCTCCAGGTAGTATCTCCAATATCACCCGAGGTATCCAGACAATGGCCGCAATCACATTACATAGAAAAGAAAAAGCCTCCATAGTGCATAATCCTTAAATATATATAGAATCACAGATTGTACACTTCCATCATATACACGAGTATACACAGAACTCAGAGCACACACCGCTCCGGACTGCAGCCGTGTATGATGGAGTCCAGGCAGTGACATGGAGGCTTTTTCCTTTCTATGTAATGTGATTGCGGCCATTGTCTGGACACCTCGGGTGATATTGTATTTTTGCACATTATATGTTATACAGACTGAAGTAGCTGTGAATAGGTTGGAGGAGATCTGCCCTTCCTCACATGTATGAAAGTGCATTTTTGTAGTGCATTTCACCATAATCACCATACAAAAATTCTCGTCCAACAGAATACAACTTCAGAAGTGATGTAATGTGTTGAATAGTTTTGTATGTATTCTTTCATTTCTGAGCATGCGTAGTCTTATGCCCCGTACACACGGTCGGAAAATCCGACCACAAAATCCATCTGATTTTTTCCGACGGATTTTGTCCGACACTGGTGTTGCATACACACGGTCGGACAAAGTTGTCGGAAAATCCGATCATTCTGAACGTGGTGACGTTTGTTGCCTACGACGGGACTACGTAGAGGCTAGTAGCCAATAGCTTTGGTCTTGTAATGTGATCTGAGCATGCGTGGCACTTTGTCCGTCGGAATTCGCTACACACGATCGGAAAAAGTCCGATAGGACTTTGTTGTCGGAAAATTTGAGAGCAGGAGATAAAACTTTGTCCGTCGGAAAATCCGACGGAAAAAGTCCGATGGAGCCTACACACGGTCAGAATTTCCGACAACATTGTCCGATAGGACATTTTCCGTCGGAAAATCCGACCGTGTGTATGGGGCATAACTCTTATGCCGTGTACACACGATCGGAATTCCTGTCGGAAAAAGCTCTGATGGTCTTCCCAACAGAATTCTGACGGAATTCCGCTCAAACTGTCTTGCCTACACACGGTCACACCAAATTCCGACCGTCAAGAACGCGGTGACGTACAACACTACAACGAGCCGAGAAAAAATGAAGTTCAATGCTTCCCAGCATGCGTCGAATTGTTTCCGAGCATGTGTAGGAATTTTGCACGTCCGAATTGCTACAGACGATCGGAATTTCCGATAGAAACCTTTTCCGTCTGAAAAATTGAGAACACGCTCTCAAATTTTAGCTGGCGGAAATTCGGCCAGCAAAATTCTGATGGAGCGTACACACGGTCGCATTTTACCATGAAAAGCTCTCATCTGTCTTTTTCAGGCTGGAATTCCGATCGCGTGTACGCGGCATAACAATTTACTTTGGGTGAAAACTGTACTGATTAACCGCTTCCCCACCGGCCACTGCATATATACGTCAGCAGAATGGCACGGGCAGGCAAAATCACGTTCCGTGGGTCGGGAGCTCCGTGACCCCGGCCGCGGGACCAGCGGACCCGATCGCCGCTGGTGTCCCGCGATCGGGTTACAGAGCTGAAGAACGGGGAGAGGTCTATGTAAACAAACCTCTCCCCGCGCTTCCTACTCTGCCTGTCATTGATCGGCTGTTCCCTGTCATCGGGAAAGCCGATCAATGACGTCAGACGTCAGCCCCGCCCCCTGATGTAAAAAAAAAAAAAACACACACGTCACAGCCCATAACCCCTCCCCTCCCTCTAGTGGTTAACCCCTTCACTACAACTGTCATTTATACAGGAATTAATGCATTTAAATAGCATTGATTGCTGTATAAATGACAATGGTCCCAAAAATGTGTCAAAAATGTCCGATGTGTCCGCCATAATGTCGCAGTCACAATAAAAATCGCTGATCACCGCCATTACTAGTAAAAAAAAATATATTAATTAAAAAATGCTATAAAACTATCCCCTATTTTGTAAACGCTATAACTTTTGCGCAAACCAATTAATAATCGCTAATTGCGTTTTTTTTTACCAAAAATATGTAGAAGAATACGTATCGGCCTAAACTGAGGAAAAAAAATGTTTTTTTTATATTTTTTGGGGATATTTATTATAGCAAAAAGCAAAAAATATTGCATTGTTTTCAAAATTGTCGCTCTATTTTTGTTTATAGCGCAAAAAATAAAAACCGCAGGGGCGATAAAATACCACCAAAAGAAAGCTCTATTTGTGGGAAAAAAAGGACGCCAATTTTGTTTTGGAGCCACGTCGCACGACCGCGCAATTGTCAGTTAAAGCAACGCAGTGCCGAATCGCAAAAAGGGGCCTGGTCCTTTGGCTGCCAATTGGTCCGGGGCTGAAGTGGTTAAACAAAAATCAGGCGTTTTGTCGGCCGAAAAATCGTCTGTCGAAAGCACCGTACTAACAATCCGAAAATCGGCAGATTGTTCGTGCGGACAAAATTTTACTTCTGATTTTCGTATCGTGTGTATGGGCCTTTAGTCTGTAGGGTTCAATATTGAGTTGGCCCACCCTTTGCAGCTATAACAGCTTCATCTCTTCTGGGAAGGCCGTCCACAAGGTTTAGGAGTGTATTTATGGGAATGTTTGACTATTCTTCCAGAAGCACATTTGTGAGATCAGGCACTGATGTTGGATGAGAAGGCCTGGCTCACAGTCTCCGCTTGAAATAATACTAAATGTGTTCTATCTGGTTGAGGTCAGGACTCTGTGCAGGTCAGTCAAGTTTCCTCCACCCCAAACTCACTCATCCATGTCTTTATGGACCTTGCTTTGTGCACTGGTCCAAATCATTTGGTGGAGGAGGGATTATGGTGGGGGTGGGGGGGGAGGGGGGATTATGGTGTGGGGGGGGGGGGGATTATGGTGTGGGGTTGTTTTTCAGGGGTTGGGTTTGGCTCCATATTTCCAGTGAATAGACCTCGTAAGGCGTCAGCATACCAAGACATGTTGGACAATTTCATGCTCCCAACTTTGTGGGAACATATTGGGGATGGTCCCTTCCTGTTCCAACATGACTGCGCACCAGTGCACAAAGCAAGGTCCATAAAGACATAAATGAGCAAGTTTGGGGTGGAGGAACTTGACCGGCCTGTACAGAGTCCTGACCTCAACCCCATAGAACACCTTTGGGATGAATTACAGCGGAGACTGTGAGCCAGGCCTTCTCGTCCAACATCAGTGCTTGACCTCACAATTGTTCTTCTGGAAGAATGGTCAAACATTCCCATAGACACTCCTAAACCTTGTGGACGGCCTTCCCAGAAGAGATGAAGCTGTTATAGCTGCAAAGGGTGGGTCAAATCAATATTGAACCCTACAGACTAAGGGCTCTTTCACACGGACGGACCGTATGTCCGTTTTTCATCCATCCGTTTTCGGATGAAAAACGGACATACAGGTATCCCTATGGGATAGCGGGTGTCAGCGGATGAGCATCCGCTGACACCCGCTCTCGTCCGTGCCCGCTATGCTCCGTTTCTGCAGACGGAGGAAAACCCCATTTTTTCATCCGTCTGCAGAGCGGATCGGGTGACGACGGACTCTACGGTCCGTCGTCACCCGATCTCCCATAGGGGAGAGCGGCGCTCTGATAGGTCCGTCCCTAAACGGAGTGCAGAGACGGACCTGTCATCTTCCTGCTCAGCGGAGATCGCTCCGGCGATCCCCGCTGAGCAAGCGGCTATCCACGGGGCGGATCAGCACTGATGATGGGAATGGGATGTCATTAACCCCTTTAGAAGGATTTATCCCCTTCCTGACCAGAGCACTTTTTACAATTTGGCACTGTATCGCTTTAACTGCTAATTGCGCGGTCATGCAATGTTGTACCCAAACAAAATTTGCGTCCTTTTTTCCCACAAATAGAGCTTTCTTTTGATGGTATTTGATCACCTCTGCGGTTTTTATTTTTTGCGCTATAAACAGAAAAAGACCGAAAATTTTGAAGAAAATTATGTTTTCTACTTTTTGTTATAAAAAAATCCAATAAACTTAATTTTAGTCATACATTTAAGCCAAAATGTATTCAGCCACATGTCTTTGGTATAAAAAAATGTCAATTGTTCTTGAGGTGCTAAAATGTCAGGGCAGTACAACCCCCCCAAATGACCCCATTTTGGAAAATAGACACCCCAAGGAAATTGCTGAGAGGCAGGTGGAGCCCATTGAATATTTAATTTTTTGGTCTCAAGTGATTGAATAATGACAAAAAAAAAGTTACAAAAAGTTGTCACTAAATGATATATTGCTCACACATGGCATGGGCATATGTGGAAATGTACCCCAAAATACATTCTGTTGCTTCTCCTGAGTACGGGGATACCACATGTGTGGGACTTTTTGGGGGCCTAGCCGCGTACGGGGCACAGAAAACCAATCACCGCCTTCAGGATTTCTAAGGACGTAGATTTTTGATTTCACTCCTCACTACCTATCGCAGTTTTGAAGGCCATAAAATGCCAAGATGGCACACAACCCCCCCCCCCCCCCAAATGACCCCATTTTGGAAAGTAGACACCCCAAGATATTTGCTGAGAGGCATGGTGAGTATTTTGCAGCTCTCATTTGTTTTTTAAAATGAAGAAAGAAAAAAAAAAATATTTTTTTCTTTTTTCAATTTTCAAAACTTTGTGATAAAAAGCGAGATCTGCAAAATACTCACCATACCTCTCAGCAAATAGCTTGGGGAGTCTACTTTCCAAAATGGGGTCATTTTTGTGCCATCTGGGCATTCCATGGCCTCCGAAACTGTGATAGGCAAGTGACGTAAAATCAACTGTTTCCACCTGAATGCCGGGTTGGCCAGTGAATGGGGGAAGTACAGGTGCTGCAGAAGTGGTGGGTTCCCAATTAGGATTGGCAAATGCAGCAGGAAGGGCACTATGGGCACGATGGGCCAGTGTTTGTCTTCTTCTTGGTGGCAGCGGGACACTACTTGTGCTTGCCACTTCACCAGCTTGAACTGCACTTATGGGACTCGCCACGTCACCACGTGATACTGCAGTGCTGGTTTGACTATGACCAGGGTGTACTGGGCCACGGGTGCTTGCCCGTTCACCAGAAGGAATAGCAGCGCTAGTACTGCTCTGCTCCATACGAGGGACCTGCGGTTCTTGCACCTCAACGACAGCAGAAGAAGATCGGGGTCTGGTACACCTGACCTTGGCATAGACCACAACTCCATTGTCAGAGCTATCTGTCATGGAGCCGCTGTCATCTACAGGATCGTATTCTGAGCCTGAATCTGACAGATGAGTGACTTCCTCTTCACTATCTGTCATGCTCAGAAACGTGTAGGCCTCTTCACTACTGTACCTTTGGTTTGTCATTTTCGGGCTCTAAATTTAGTGGTACAGTAGTGAGACTCACAGGTAAAAAAGCTCCTGACTGTTAGCGACTGTATAAAAACGCTACCAAAAAAACTGTTAGCGATCGCAGGGATCAGGCCTGACTCTGCAAATGCTGCAGTTATGTGTGTTTAGTGTTTTGTAAGTGACAGTGATCGATCAATACTGCACTTAAGTGGGCTGGGCTGGGCTCAGCGGAGGGGCAAAAACACAGGTGCTAGCAGGTATCTGGGCTGATCCCGCTAACACTGCATTTTTTGGAACCCTAAAATGCTGGGGATGCTAGTACAGATCTGATCAGATATTGATCCGTTCAGATACTATACCACTAAGGGAGGTGTATGCTGCGTGCGTGGGTGTTAGAGGTACTGGCACTAACCTGACGCTGCCTGGGGCGACGCAGACCCTATCTGACCTTAAAACCTAACTCCCTGATACTATGAAAAAAATAACTAACTAACCAGAGTCACCCGTAAAGTTATACAGTGATCAATGGTGAAAGGGTTAACTAGGGGGCAATCAGGGGGTTAAAACCTTTACTAGGTAGTATATGAGGGTCCCTGACGCTATAAAAAGCTGACAGCGAACCTAAATACTTACTTTCCTAATTATCATCACCTGTGACACTAATACAGCGATCAAAAAAACAATCGCTTAGTGACACTGGCGACGGGGGGTGATCAAGGAGTTAAACCTTTATTAGGGGGGGTTAGGGGGGAACCCTAGACCTAAAGGGGGTCTAACACTAACTGCCCTACCACTTATTGCAGTCACAAATGACACCAATGCAATAATATTGGTGTCACTGTGACAGGGGGTGCAGGGGGGTTATTGGGGGTGAAAAGTGTGCCTGCGTGTTCTACTGAGTGTGTAGTGTTGGTGCACTTACTTGGATGTCTTCTCTCCTCGGCGCCAGAACAAAAAGACCGACATGAGGAGAGATGACATCATCCTCTGCCGCTGTTTACATTACAGCAGCAGAGGAAGTTTCTTATTCGCCGGGAGCGATCGCGAGGGGGTGGCCATGAATCAGTGGCCTCCCCCTCAGCATGGATCACTCCCGTAATGAAGCCGACCGCCTTGGGAGGCAAGTAACGTACCCATAAGTTACTTTGCCTGCCCGTGCCATTCTGCCGCAGTATATCTGCGTGAGGCGGTCGGCAAGTGGTTAAAGTTCATGTGTGTGTAAAGCCAGGCATCCCAATACTTTTGGTGATATAGTGTAACAGTCCAGGATTGGACATTTAGGCTCCATGTACACTGGCTTAAAAATTGCTGCTACCACAGGAGTTTTTTGTTCTGCCTGTAGAAGCAGCTCCATGTTCTCCTATGTGTGTCCATACACATTGGGACGATTACAGGTATATTTTGAGCTCAACGTTTAGAGGCAGGAAAAAAAAAAACCTTCTGGTTCGTGTTTCTGAAAAAGTGTGTATAAAGGGCGCTATCTGGACAAAGGAAAAAAATTAAATATTATAGTGACTTATGTGGCAGCAGGCAGGTAAAATCACCTGGTTGTACCCCTGAAAACCGGACACATTCAGATAGGATCATGGCTGGAGAGAGGATTAGGTGTTCTTCTCCATCCAGCCTGCAGGTGGCAATAGAGAGCGCACTGACTGAACAGTCTCAGCAGCACTGCTGAGGAACGAACACTGAGTGTGTGGCGCCTGGAAAGAGAAATGAGGAACTTCTTTGCAGTTAGTGATCAGTGAGTACAGGGGAAAAGGGGGGCTCTGGTGTCATATCTGATGTAAGGGGGGAAAGGGGGGCTCTGGTGTCATATCTGATGTAAGGGAGGGATCTGGTGTCATATCTGATGAAAGGGGACTGCTCATGGTGTCATATCTGATGTAAGGGGGAAAGGGGAGCTCTGGTGTCATATCTGATGTAAGGGGGGGGGGGGACTCTGGTGTCATATCTGATGTAAGGGGGGGCTCTGGTGTCATATCTGATGTAAGGGGGGGGGGGGGGGGCTCTGGTGTCATATCTGATGTAGGGGGGGGGGGGGCTCTGGTGTCATATCTGATGTAGGGGGGGGGGGGCTCTGGTGTCATATCTGATGTAAGGGGGGGGGGGGGCTCTGGTGTCATATCTGATGTAAGGGGGGGGGGGGGCTCTGGTGTCATATCTGATGTAAGGGGGGGGGGGGGCTCTGGTGTCATATCTGATGTAAGGGGGGGGGGGCTCTGGTGTCATATCTGATGGGGGGGGGGGGGGGGGGTGGGGGGGGTGGGGGGGGGGGGGGGGGGGGGGGGGGTGGCATATGGGGGGGGGGGCGGGCTCGGTGGGGGGGCTGGGGGGGGGGGGGGGGCTCTGGTGTCATATCTGATGTAAGGGGGGGGGGGGGCTCTGGTGTCATATCTGATGTAAGTGGGGGGGGGTGGGGGGGGGGGGGGGGGGGCTCTGGTGTCATATCTGATGTAAGGGGGGGGGGGGGGGCTCTGGTGTCATATCTGATGTAGGGGGGGGGGGGGGGCTCTGGTGTCATATCTGATGTAAGAGGCCTGTGGTGCTTTTGTTTATAGCGCAAAAAATAAAAATTGCAGAGGTGATCAAATACCCCCAAAAGAAAGCTCTATTTGTGGGGAACAAGGATATAAATTTTGTGTGGGGAAAACGCCGTATCGCAAAAAAAAATGGCCTGGCCAGGAAGGGGGGGGGGGGTAAATTCTTCCGGGTTAAAGTGTTCGGGTTTGTCTTGATGAAAAGGTGGCAACCCTAGGGTCACACACACCCGCTGCCGAGCTAACCCCTCACAGTTGGTGGAGAAGCAGGGGCAGGTTTTTTTTTTTTTTTTTTTTTTTTTTTTTAAGGCCAGCATGGAGGAGATACTGAGACAGCTGGCTCTAGCAAATGCAAATCAGCAGCAGACAAATGCAGGTTTACAAAGGAGCCTTGCAGCCCAGCAGCAGACAAATGCAACTTTGCAGCAGAGTCTGGAAGCTCAGCAACAAGCCCAGCAGCAATCTGAAGCCCGCTTCATAGACCTGTTGCAGAAGCAAGAGCAGAGTTTTCAACAACAAATAAAGACATTAATGCAGCAACGTCCGCAGACCAATGAGGCAAGTGGTTACACTAATACCGCATCCTTTGGTGTGAGCCGTTTACTGACAAAAATGACTGGAGAGGATGATCCGGAGGTGTTTTTGACCACATTTGAAAGAACTGCTGAAAGGGAAAAGTGGCCTAAGGAGCAGTGGGCTGGACTGGTGGCCCCTCTGTTAACTGGGGAATCGCAGAAAGCTTATGACCTAGAGCCTGACCAAGCAAAAGACTATGTGGTGCTAAAAACAGAAATATTGGCACGGCTGGGTGTCACCCTGGCCGTCCGGTCTCAGCGTGTGCATAACTGGACCTTTCAGGTTGGGAAACCCCCCAGGTCTCAAATGTATGATCTCATTCACCTGAGCAGGAAGTGGCTGCAGCCAGAGACTTTGACCGCACCAAACATTGTGGAACGTGTTGTTATGGATCGTTTCCTGAGAGCTCTTCCTACTGCCATCCAAAAGTGGGTAAGCCATGGAGACCCAGAAAATGCAGATAAGCTTGTGGATCTGGTTGAGAGGTACTTGGCTACAGAGAACCTGACCACCTCTTCCAGGGACTCACAGACTTTCCACCCTAAGACCAGACCATCCCCAGTGGCGGGTAAGGTGACTCCAAGGGGTGAGGGTGGAGAGAGTGAGAGGGTGGGAGTTCTACCTAATGTCTGGCGGGAGCAGCCCGGGAAGCCCAGGCTGCAAGAGGCAGTGAAAAAGATTATTTGGAGTGAGGGAAACACTGCGCTAACTCAAAAAGTGATAATAATGAAATTAATCCAAAAAATAATACTGTAATCAAAAGTGTACTGTGTACAGTGAATATCCTGAAAATATATGTGAAAGCAGCCAACACTCTAACAGACAAAGTCAAACAAGCAAATAACCACAATGTGTAGCGCTAACAAAAAAAAATGGAGCCAATAGACTCATAAAGTGAAAGAAAGTCCGGTGCAATATAATATAGTGAAACAGTGATAAAGTCCTTTGTTCAAAGAAAATTGATCATATGACATGGATCATCCTTGCACATGAGATGTATGTGGAGAAACTCAGCAAACACAGAATCTAATGTGTATAGACGAGTATATAAACCCTCCAATGGTTATGGAATGCATACGCTTACCAGCGATGTTGGACCCACCTACCATACGGCAGTGGGTCAGTAAGGCTTATGCCGCGTACACACGAAGGGACAATCCCGCGGGATTATCCTCTGGACTGAAGTCCAGCGGATAATCCCCTCGTGTGTGGGCGCCGGCGGACTTTTTGGCGCCAAAGTTTGAAGTTTTGTTTTCAAATTATCCGCTGGACTTGGCAGTCCAGCGGACAATCCCGCCGTTAGTGGGCAAGTCCGCGGGACTTTTGAAATGAACGGACTTGCCGCTCATCGGCAAGTCCGTTCATTTAGCACGTGACTTCAGGTTACGTAGCTAGCGTAGGCAGTTACTGCCGCCGCGCTAGCTCCGTGACCTGGCATGGATTTAAAGGGAATCCCCACGCCGAAAAAACGGCGTGGGGGTTCCCCCCAAATCCATGTCAGACCCTCATCCGAGCACGCAGCCTGGCAGGCCAGGAAAGGGGTGGGGACGAACGAGCGCCCCCCCCCCTCCTGAGCCGTACCAGGCCGCGTGCCCTCAACATGGGGGGTGCCCTGGGGAAAGGGGGGCCGTGCGGCCCCCCCACCCCAAAGCACCTTGTCCCCATGTTGATGAGGACAAGGGCCTCTTCCCGACAACCCTGGCCGTTGGTTGTCGGGGTCTGCGGGCGGGGGCTTATCGGAATCTGGGAGCCCCCTTTAATAAGGGGCCCCCCAGATACCGGCCCCCCACCCTATGTGAATGAGTATGGGGTACGATGTACCCCTACCCATTCACCTAAGGTGTAAAATGTAAAGTAAAAAAAAAACAACCAAACTTTTGAAAAAATAGTTTATTGCACTGCTCCGGGGGTCTTCTTCCGTCTTGGGGGTCTTCTCGCCGGACTCCCCCGCCATTTACCAAGCTCTTTTACCGAGCGGGGGAAGTCCGGCTACCTTCTTCGTCGTCGCCGCCGTCTGGGGGTCTCGATCCGCCTTCGGGGGTCTTCTTCCGTCTTGGGGGTCTTCTCGCGGACTCCCCCGCCATTTACCAAGCTCTTTTACCGAGCGAGGGGAGTCCGGCTACCTTCTTCGTCGCCGCCGTCGTCTGGGGGTCTCGATCCGCCTTCGGGGGTCTTCCGGGGGTCTCTTCTGTTCTTGCGGCGGTCGTCGTCTTCCGCGCCGCCGGCGCCTTCTTCTTCTTGTCCTTCTTCTTCTTCTTCTTCTTCCGATGTTGACCCGTCGCTGTCTCTGCCCGGAATGCCTGTGCCGATCTGCGCTCGGACTTATATAGGGACATGGGGGACAGGGTCACATGTTCATGTCACATGGTGACCCCGCCCCCTTGCGATGTCACAGTCCCAGCATCCTCCGGGACTGTGACAACACAAGGGGGCGGGGTCACCATGTGACATGTGCATGTGACCCTGTCCCCCATGTCCCTATATAAGTCCGAGCGCAGATCGGCACAGGCATTCCGGGCAGAGACAGCGACGGGTCAACATCGGAAGAAGAAGAACAAGAAGGACAAGAAGAAGAAGGCGCCGGCGGCGCGGAAGACGACGACCGCCGCAAGAACAGAAGAGACCCCCGGAAGACCCCCGAAGGCGGATCGAGACCCCCAGACGACGACGAAGAAGGTAGCCGGACTCCCCTCGCTCGGTAAAAGAGCTTGGTAAATGGCGGGGGAGTCCGGCGAGAAAAACCCCAAGACGGAAGAAGACCCCCGAAGGCGGATCGAGACCCCCAGACGGCGACGACGAAGAAGGTAGCCGGACTCCTCCCCTCGTAAAAGAGCAGAAGAAAGCGGAGGAGTCCGGCGAGAAGACCCCCAAGACGGAAGAAGACCCCCGGAGCAGTGCAATAAAATATTTTTTCAAAAGTGTGTGTGTTTTTGTACTTTACATTTTACACCTTAGGTGAATGGGTAGGGGTACATCGTACCCCATACTCATTCACATAGGGTGGGGGGCCGGTATCTGGGGGCCCCCTTATTAAAGGGGGCTCCCAGATTCCGATAAGCCCCCGCCCGCAGACCCCGACAACCAACGGCCAGGGTTGTCGGGAAGAGGCCCTTGTCCTCATCAACATGGGGACAAGGTGCTTTGGGGGGTGGGGGGGGCCGCACGGCCCCCCTTTCCCCAGGGCACCCCCCATGTTGAGGGCACGCGGCCTGGTACGGCTCAGGAGGGGGGGGCGCTCGTTCGTCCCCACCCCTTTCCTGGCCTGCCAGGCTGCGTGCTCGGATGAGGGTCTGACATGGATTTGGGGGGAACCCCCACGCCGTTTTTTCGGCGTGGGGATTCCCTTTAAATCCATGCCAGCTTGCGGAGCTAGCGCGGCGGCATTTACTGCCTACGCTAGCTACGTAACCTGAAGTTACGTTCGAAATGAACGGACTGCTCCGTGTGTGGGCAAGTCCGTTCATTTTCAAAAGTCCCGCGGACTTTTGGCCGGCGGATTATCCGCTGGAGAAGTCCGTGCGTGTGTGGGCAAGTCCACACCCTCGGAAAGTCCAGCGGACCTAGCCGGAAAGTCCCGCGGGATTGTCCGCTGGACTAGGTCCGCCGGCAAAAGTCCCTACGCGTGTACGAGGCATTATGGTAACTCCTGTAGGTGACGTTGAGGTGAGGTGTAGGGATGAAAGCTGGATTCTGGCAGCACTCCTCCAGGTCTGGGATGGACTCTCAGCTGGATATTCCGGAATCCTCAAACGACACACGTGTGGGGCACAACACCAGGAACGAACCAGGAAGCAGGAAACGGAAAAAGGAACTCCAATAGTGTGATACCACCACTAATTTATTGAGTTTGGGGTATAAATAATGGTACAAACAGGGGAATTCACCCAAGCAGTACAGAGCATATATTGATAAAATCAAAAATAAAACAGAGTTAAAGCAGTATAAGGGTCTCAAAATCAGCAAAGCCCGACGCGTTTCGACCAATAGGTCTTCTACTGGGGCATCATTTGATGGCTCATACTGCTACTGGCTTTATACTGTGTTCACTAGAGAAGTTGGCGCCAAAATTTCACAAACAGGAAGTGGTCACAAACAGGAAGTGGTCACAAGGCTTACTAACCAAGCCTCTCTGTGGTGAACCACTTCCGGGTTGGTGTAAACAATAACAAAACATGAATAGCGTTCATAATTGGAAAATATCCCTAATCCAACATAACTATATTGAAACTATATAATGTGTCAAATGATGTGACACTAATGGCGGGTTTTAAGCCGTCCATTGGATAAGGGAAGAGGTGAGCGGCCGAGGCCAGCAGGAAATGCAGGGCTCACTTGCGCTCCACACCTCCTATCCAAACGGAGGGTGGAAGCGCATTAACCATCTCCGTCGCTCCGTAGTAGCCAGAGTGTCAAGACACCACCTACGCCAATTGGTATATGGCGGAACGTCATCCCCAACCGGGGGGGAACGTCACTTCCGCCCGGAACGTGACGTCACTTCCGCCTCCATGCGCTCCAAGCCTCGCACCCCGCACACCTCAGCGGGCTGGAGCGCATTCACACCGCCGGCTAGGTGCTGTAACAATGGCCAATAAGACGTCATGGCAGGCGGGTCATGTGGTCTGCACTCCTCCTATCACCCAGCAGGTCCCCATGTCAACGAACCAATAAAGAATGATGATTTTGGCATAGGTGTACTTATAGGTGGAAATAGGCGTCATCCAGCAAAAAATGCTGGAAAAATACATCAAGCCATTTGATAAGTGAGGGGCAATATGTTCCAAATAGATGAACGCAAACATGTATGCATGAATGTGGGTCGGTGTATATGGATATTCATCTACCCCATAATAATTGGGGAATGGACATCCACACACCCGACCGCATGTCCATAGAATGAAGGGAAATGCAAAATATGCACAATAAGTGCAACAATACAATCAACAAAGAAATAAGCGTAAAATAGCAGATTATTTTGCTAAAGATTATTTGCTGCCGGCAAGAGGGACATAATGCAGCCAATTGCCCAGTTGTGGATGAGCCTATGCAATGTGACTTTATAAGGGAGAGACATCAGTCGCTGTTTGCGACAGTTGCATGCACTGCCATTCGGGGAACTGAGAAACATTTATGTAAAATGTGTATTAATGGTAGAAATGTTGATGTGCTGCTGGATTCAGGTAGCCTGGTAACACTGATAAAAGCTGAATTAGTTACTACAGAGGTCTCTGGGAATAACAAGGTGGCTGTTATTTGTGTGCATGGGGACACCCGAGAGTATCCGGTAACTTCAGTGTTTTTTGAGACCCCCAAAGGTAACCTCTCATCAGGTGGGGTTAGTGTCTCACTTACCACATGATGCCATTGTGGGAAGGGATTTTCCAAAGTTCTGGGAACTCTGGGATTGTCCTGAGCCCCCCACTGGTGCCCCTATAGACCAGGAAAATGACCAGAATTCCTCTGAGAGTGGTGAGGACTCTCCCGAATTTCCCTTGTCAGTATTGGCGGGGGAAACTCGAGAAACTGGGGAGGAGCCAACATCCTCAGATGAAAACATGCCGCCTGTGGAGTTTTCGGATCTTGAGGTTCACAGGGAAAATTTTGCCACAGAACAGTTAAAAGACCCCACCCTAATAAAGGCACGGGAAAATGTGGTAAAAATAGATGGCGAGTTAGCGAACCCAGATAAGACTTGCACTTACCGGTACTTCACTATGGAAAGGGACCTGCTGTATCGAGTGACTCAAAGGGCAGAAGAAACCATTGAGCAACTTGTGGTGCCCAAACCTTACAGGAAGTTGGTGTTAGAATTGGCCCATGGGCACATTCTGGGAGGTCATCTGGGGACAGAGAAAACCAGAGAGAGGGTATTGCAGAGATTCTATTGGCCTGGGGTCATGAAGGAAACGGAAAATTATTGTTCCTCCTGCCCTGTGTGTCAGAAGTCGGCACCTATGCCACATTTCCGTAACCCGCTGGTACCTCTTCCTATCATTGAGGTCCCCTTTGAGAGGATCGCAATGGATTTGGTTGGTCCGATAATGAAGTCCGCTAGGGGGCATCAGTACATTTTGGTTATATTGGACTATGCCACCCGTTATCCGGAAGCAATTCCTCTTCAAAATACCTCAGCCAAAACCATAGCCAAAGAGCTATCTCTTGTTTTTAGCCGCGTGGGTATTTGTAAGGAACTGCTTACGGACCAAGGTACACCCTTTATGTCCCGGGTTATGAAAGAACTATGCAAGTTGTTTAAAGTAACACAATTGCGTACATCTGTGTATCACCCCCAAACAGATGGGTTGGTTGAAAGATTCAACAAAACCCTAAAACAAATGTTAAAGAAGGTGGTGGATAGAGATGGAAAGAATTGGGACTGTCTAATACCTTATCTGATGTTTGTCATTAGGGAGGTACCCCAATCCTCTACGGGTTTCTCACCCTGTCACCCTGATGCAAGATAGAATTGCACAGGTGATGCCAATCGTAAAGGAACATTTGGCCCAAGCGCAGTTGGCACAGCAGAGAGTGTACAACCGTGGGGCCAAGACCCGTACTTTTTCCCCGGGGGATAGGGTCTTGGTGCTAGTCCCTACGGTTGAAAGCAAATTTCTGGCCAAATGGCAAGGTCCATATGAAATAATTGAAAAAATTTGTGAGGTGAACTACAGGGTCAGACAGCCAGGAAGGCGAAAGCCAGAACAGATCTATCACGTCAATCTGCTGAAAGCCTGGAGGGATAGGTAATCCCTCGTCGCAGAGACTTGATCACAAGCCCAGTCTGATTGCTTAGTTCCTGAGGTTGAGATAGCAGTCACCTTATCGAAACCCCAACAACAGGAGGTTAAAGAGTTTGTACTTCGCAACAAAGAGATTTTTTTCTGAGCTGCCGGGACAAACATCTGGCGTAGAGCATGACATTATCACCCCGCCAGGAGAAAGGGTAAAACTAAAACCTTATAGAATACCAGAGGCCCGACGGGAGGCAATACGAGGGGAGGTTCAAAGGATGCTGGAATTGGGTGTGATAGAGTCCCAGAGTGACTGGTCCAGTCCTATCGTACTAGTGCCCAAACCTGATGGGAGCTGGCGGTTTTGTAACGATTTACGACAATTGAATAAAGTTACAAAATTTGACACCTACCCCATGCTGCGTATAGATGAGTTGATTGACCGGCTGGGAACAGCCCGATACATGACAACTCTTGATCTCACCAAAGGGTATTGGCAAATTCCCCTGGCCGAGTCGGCCAAGGAGAAAACTGCGTTTGTAACCCCAGATGGGGCATTCCAATATAAGAGAATGCCGTTTGGGTTACAGAATGCACCGGCAACATTCCAGCGGAAAATGGATAAGATTCTGAGGCCCCATCAGAAATATGCTGCAGCTTACCTGGATGATGTGATTATCCATAGCACAGACTGGGTCTCACATTTGCCAAAAGTGCAAGCAGTCCTAGACTCTATCCGGGAAGCTGGGTTTACAGCCAATCCAAAGAAGTGTACCATTGGGCAGGAGGAGGCCAAATATCTTGGGTACACTATTGGGAGGGGGGTGATAAAACCCCAAGTCAATAAAGTCGAGGCCATACAGAGTTGGCCACGTCCCAACAGCAACAACAAGAAACAGGTACGAGCCTTTCTGGGAATTGCTGGCTATTATCGCCGATTCATTCCTCATTTTGCTTCTCAGGCTCTGCCCCTCACCAACCTGACAAAAGGGAAAGAGTCTGTCATGGTTAAATGGTCCCCAGAGGCTGAAGAAGCATTTCAGTCCTTAAAAACAGCCTTATGTAGCCAGCCAGTGTTGTACTCACCAGACTTCTCTAAGGACTTTATTGTACAAACTGATGCATCAGATGTTGGGTTAGGAGCAGTGTTATCCCAGGTCTGGAATGGGGAAGAGCACCCAGTCATTTACCTCGGCAGGAAGTTGAAGTGTTATGAGGTAAATTACGCCACGATTGAGAAGGAATGTTTAGCGGTAAAATGGGCTCTAGATTCCCTTCGGTACTATCTGCTAGGTAGGCACTTTGACCTGGTGACTGATCACGCTCCTTTGAAGTGGATGGCTCAAAACAAGGAGACCAATAGAAGGGTAAATAGGTGGTTCCTGGCCCTACAGGAATTCAACTTTACAGTTAAGCATCGCCCTGGTGTTAAAATGGGGAATGTGGATGCTTTGTCTCGCATACATGCGTGTCTGACTGCTTGTGTTACAACCCCAAGGTTGAAACAAGAGGGGGGGGTATGTGGCAGCAGGCAGGTAAAATCACCTGGTTGTATCCAGGATGGAAAATATGTATGCCCTAGATTCAGGCTTTATGCAGACTTATACCACTAAAGGGGAAGAGTTAATGAGCCCAGCTGAAGTAAGTGGGCTCATTAAGACCTCTACAAAAAAAACCAGAGTGCTTAGGGAGATGCTCCATCCTGGAACCAGTTTTGTGTTTGTATAGACTGGGGAGTGTGACTTCTGTTCTGTTTTGTGCGGTGAGTTAATGCCTGTGTGGCAAACCTCTACAACGGAGATAGGGACTGGTGCAGCACAAGGCTACACTCAGTTGATAGACAGGGTATATACATGTGTAGTAAGAGGTCAAGCTGACCAGGATTTCTTTTCGTGTTTCTTTTTGTTTGGCGGCTATATTTTTCACTGCATGTAGCATAAATAAACCGCACCTTTTTGTTTTTTCACCTACAACGCTGTCTGCTGTGTCTGATTTTGTGTTGTGAACCCATCCAGGGGGTCACACACACCCGCTGCCGAGCTAACCCCTCACACTTAATAAAAGTTGTATAAGTAAATTAAATAAAATGTGTGTAAACAAAAAGTGCACAATTCATCAATATACAGAATTTTGATGATAAATGACTCTTCAATATATGCTCCAACACCGTGCTCCTGAAATATGTGCTCCAATACTCCAAACCAATAGTGCTTTACCCGGAGTGACTATAGAATGCACTCACCAGATTTCCCTGGCCAGCAAGTGACCATAAAGCATGAAATGTGAGAAACTGCTTGATTCATAGGTCAGTCTCCATCAGAATCCACATCTATCTCTCTCTCTCTTCCATACATGGATAAAGACGACCACGATTGAATAAGCAGGGATATGTAATAAAATCTCTCCAGTATCATATATCCTCCACAATATTCATCTGTCTCCTTCTCCCATCACAAGACTCTGTGGAATTGGCTCCGCCACAAAGAGCCACAGAAGGCAGGTATAGTGTAATAAAGTTTTATTTAAAAGAAAGCTGCACTTACATATGTCCAATATGATACAAACGGCACAAAGGCAGCTCGAGGGTCTGTAGATTCTCGGTCCCACACCGCTGTGTGACTAGCGGCATGAGGTGTGCGTTTCAACTACCCGGGGGAAGTGGAGGGCTCCTGTCAGTTTGCGTGTCAAGCCTCTCTTCTATGCATTTCACGCTCTGCGCGTGTCATCGCGTTTCTGATTGGAGCTTTCTGGCAGAAAAACATGGAAAACACCCTCTAAACTCATCTAAACTTTGTACAATAAACTCTCTATAGGAAAGTTTTGTTTCTGCCAAGAGAACTGACATTTTTTTAAGCCCAGTGTGCATGGAGCCTTATGGAGTCTAAAGATGGATTTTGATTAGAGTTGAGCGGACACCTGGATGTTCGGGTTCGGCCGAACTTCGGAAAAAAGTCCGGGTTCGGGACCGAACTTGACCCCGAACCCCATTGAAGTCAATGGGGACCCGGACTTTTGAACACTAAAAAGGTAATGGAAAGGGCTAGAGGGCTGCAAATGGCAACAAAATGTTGTTAAGAGCATGGCAAGTGATCTGCAAACAAATGTGGATAGGGAAATAACTTAAAATAACATAAAAAAAAAATGCTGGAGGGCCCCCTTCTCAGCAGAAGAGGTACAGGAAGTCATTAAGAACCTCAGAAACTCAACGGCACGATGCCGCACATATGGTGGGAATACCCCAGAATACGCACTTTCTGGAAAAAAATATTCAATTTAATGGATAAGATAGTGGGAAAATAAAATACTTGGAAATAAAAAAAAAAAATGAAAAAATTATAATCTTGACCTAGGAGGACGAAATTCAAATGGAGTAGGAGGTTGAGGTGGCGGTGTAGGTGGAAGCGGCGGTGGAGGAGGACGAGGTAGCCAACACTGGTTCAAAAATACAACAATGGCTGGGTAAGGCTAGTGGTGAATGATGTGTCGAATTCTGTCCCCCGTCGCATAGTGTCCGCCCTGTACTGCGCTTGCTCAGTACGTAGGACAAGGGGATTTTGAAACTCTCCGAAGACGATGCGCGGTGACTCCAGGTTCAAGCCACATCATCCGAGGTTGAAGCCTAGCCAAGCGAGCCCGTGAGGGGCCCTGTTACTATGTGCTACCGTATGTCCACTTGGATGGTCGGGCTTGAACCTGCACTTACTGCGCAGGCGACGTTCATCTTTGGAGATTTTGTGAATCTCCTTGTCCTCCGTACTGCGCAAGCACTGCACCTGCGCAGTAAGTGGCCGGACACTATCCGATGGCAAGACAGTTTTCGTCAGAACACCGGTATATGTGTCTATTCTGCACAAGGTACGGCCAAGTCCTGTGGGATCCATGCCTGCTTCATTTTAATGAACGTGAGCTTGTCCACATTGGCTCTGGACAGGCGGCTGCGCTTGTCTGTGATAACGCCCCCTGCCGTGCTAAATACACGTTCAGATAATACACTGGCGGCAGGGCAGGCCAGCACCTCCAAGGCGTAAAGGACAAGCTCAGGCCATGTGTCCAATTTGGAGACCCAGAAGTTGAAGGGGGCAGACCCGTCATGCAGTACGTGTACGCGTATGCACACATACTGCTCCACCATGTTGGTGAAATGCTGCCTCCTGCTAAGACGTTCCATCTCAGCTGGTGGTGCTGGTGGTTGTGGCGTGCCGACAAAGCTTTTCCACATTCCGGCTATGCTAACCCTGCCTTGCGAGGTGCTGGCGGTGCCCCGGCTGCGTTGGCGACCTCTTCCTCCTCCTCTGCCTTCGCCTTGTGCTTCCACCGTACCCCCGCTTCCAAGTGGGAATGCCACCAGCAGCGCGTCTACCAGCGTGCGCTTGTACTCGCGCATCTTACGATCACGCTCCAGTGAGGTAATTAAGGACGGCACGTTGTCCTTGTAACGGGGATCCAGCAGGGTGGCCACCCAATAATCAGCACCAGTTAAAATGTGGGCAACTCGGCGGTCGTTGCGGAGACACTGCAGCATGTAATCGCTCATGTGTGCCAGGCTGCCCAGAGGCAAGGAAAAGCTGTCCTCTGTGGGAGGTGTATCGTCTGTGTCCTCTGTATCCCCCCCCAGCCACGCACCAGTGATGGACATGAGCTGGTCTGGGTGCCACCCTGCTGTAAACATGGTTCCTCCTCCTCCTCCTCATCCTCCACCTCGTCATCCTCCAGAACTGTGCCCTTGCTGCCAGACAATTGTGTACCTGGCGCTTGTTGGTGCAGGAACCCAGCCTCGTAGCCACTTGTAAATGACTGCCCTGAAAGCCTTGGAAATGAACCCTCTTCCTCCTCCTCCTCCTCTTCCTCATCCTGTGCCACATCCTCTTCCATCATCGCCTTAAGAGTTTTTTCAAGGAGGCATAGAACTGGGATAGTAACGCTGAGAATGGCGTCATCGGCACTGGCCATGTTGGTGGAGTACTCAAAACTGCGCAACAAGGCACACAGGTCTCGCATGGAGGCCCAGTTATTGGCGGTGAAGTGGTGCTGTTCCGCAGAGCGACTCACGCGTGCGTGCTGCAGCTGAAACTCCACTATCGCCTGCTGCTGCTCGCACAGTCTGGCAAGCATGTGCAAGGTGGAGTTCCACCTTGTGGGCACGTCACATATGAGACGGTGAGCTGGAAGGCCGAAGTTACGCTGCAGCGCTGACAGGCGAGCAGCAGCAGGGTGAGAACGCCGAAAGTGCACACAGACGGCCCACACTTTCTGCAGCAGCTCTGGCATATCGGGGTAATTCTTCAGGAACCTCTGGACCACCAAGTTCAGCACATGCGCCAGGCAAGGGATGTGCGTCAAACCGGCAAGGCCCAGAGCTGCTACGAGATTTCGCCCATTATCGCACACCACCAGGCTGGGCTTGAGGCTCACTGCCACCAACCACTCATCGGTCTGTTCCATGTCCCTCCACAACTCCTGCGCAGTGTGGGGTTTTTCCCCCAAACAGGAAAGTTTTAAAACTGCCTGCTGTCGTTTAGCCCTGGCTGTGCTGAAGTTGGTGGTGAAGGTGTTGCGCTGACCGGATGAGGAGGCGGTAGAGGATGAGGAGGCCGAGTAGGAGGAGTTAGCAACAGGAGGCAAACTGAAGTGCCCTGCAATCCTCGGTGGTGGAAGGACATGCGCCAAACTGCTATCCGCCTCAGGCCCAGCCGCCACTACATTTATCCAGTGTGCTGTTAGGGAGATATAACGTCCCTGACCGTGCTTACTGGTCCACACATCCGTAGTTAGGTGGACCTTGCCACAGATGGCGTTGCGCAGTGCACACCTGATTTTGTCCCCCACTTGGTTGTGCAGGGAAGGGATAGCTCATCTGGAAAAGTAGTGGCGGCTGGGCACGACATACTGTGGGACAGCCAATGACATCAGCCTTTTAAAACTCTGCGTCTCCACCAGACGGAATGACAGCATTTCAAAGGCGAGGAATTTTGAAATGCTGGCATTCAGGGCCAGGGATCGCGGGTGGCTAGGGGGGTACTTCCTCTTCCGCTCCAGTGTTTGGGAAATAGAGATGAAAGCTTCCATGGGACATTGTGGAGATGGTTGGTGACCCAGGTGGTAGTGTTGCTGGCAGATCCTCTGTTTGTGGGTTGGCAGGTGTCACTGACACTACAGAGGTGGATGAAGAGGCCGAGACTGCAGCAGAAGAGGAAGCAGGAGGAGCCAGAGACCTTTCTTGGTTTTTGCGGTGTCTACTCCACTGCATCTCGTGCTTTGCACTTAGATGCCTGGTCATGCAGGTTGTGCTCAGGTTGAGAACGTTTATGCCTCGCTTCAAGCTCTGATTGCACAGCGTGCAAACCACTCGTGTCTTGTCATCAGGACATTGTCTGAGGAACTGCCACGCTAGGAAAGTCCTTGCACCTGGCTTTGGTGTGCTCGGTCCCTTGCTGCGTTGGGCAGTAGCAGACGTATTTTCTAGGGGACGGACGCTCCGCTTTTGCACCCTACTCCCTCTTCTGCTATGCTGGTGGCTCTGTGCGACCACCACCTCTTCCTCTGAACTACACTGGTCACCTGCATGACGTTGATCCCATGTGGGGTCAAGGACCTCATCGTCCTCCACATCATCTTCCACCCAAAATTCACCCCTGCCCTCCTTGTCAGTCTGCACAATGGCGAAAGCAGCAGCAGTTGGCACCTGTGTTTCGTCATCATCCGAGACGTGCTGCGATGGTCCTCCCATGTACTCATCATGAAACATAAGTGGTTGGGCATTGGTGCACACAATCTCTTGCACTTCTGGGGCAGGGCTAAGTGGATGGCCCTGGGAAACCCTGCTAACAGAGGCATCAAAAAGCAGAAGAGACTGCTGCATGATTTGGGGCTCAGACTGATTGGCTGATTTGCAAGGGGGTGAGGTGAAAGACTGATGGACATCGGCTGCAGGTGCCAACTCTGAACTTTCATCAGGAGACTGGGTGGGAGACAATGTGAAGGAACCGGAGGCACTGTCAGCAGCAACCCAATCTACTATCGCCTGTACTTGTCCTGGCCTCGACATTCGTACAGCCTCATTAGGCGTGCCAAAATACTGCTGCAGGCTCTGTCGCCTACTCGCACCTGCGGAAGGTGTTTCACTAGTGCGTGTAGCTGGCAGATCGACCACGTCCTCTCCCTGCAACAGAAGCGCCACCAGCAGCACCACGACCCGTGCCATGTCCCCTTTTTGATGATCTCCTCATATTTTCAAAATTTATGATCTCGCCCTAAATGGGTGTTTTTGTATATAGCAGAATACACGTACACGTAAAGCGTTTATGAAAACGCAGAAAATGCTATTGGGAAAAAAAGGAAACACCGCAAAATGTTATTTTTTTGCAATGTTTCTGCAATATCAGACTACACGGGCAGTATGTACAGCGTGTATGTAGGAACACGCAGAAAATGCTATTGGGGAAAAAAAAAAATAAAAAGCAAAATTCAATTTTTATGCAATGTTTTTCCAATAGCAGAATACACACAGACTGTGGTGTATGTCTTAGTATATGCAGTGCAGTAATGTTGCACTGAGCTTGAAGGTAAAACGTTTAGATTTTATCTGGCACTGGCCCTATGGCACTGTTACTGTGACTGTGCACTGCACCCCAGCCAGGGTACAATTGATTTAGGAATCTCTTCAAGAATTATGTCTGCCTCTTTCTTTTGCAAAACAAACTCCCTCCCTATTCTAGATCGCTCACTGAGCTAACTAATTAGAATAAAATTCCAGGAATGTGGACTGACTTTAGCACACTAACTCCTAAAATCTTCTAACAGTGTGTGTCTAACAGAATGACGCTGTGTGCTGTGTGTGGGCTATATATAGAGGCTGGGTCACATGCTGCACTGGCCAATCACAGCCATGCCATTAGTAGGCATGGCTGTGATGGCTTCTAGGGCACACAAGTAAAACGATCATCCATTGGCTGGCCTAAAGCTGTGAAAAAGGCGCCAATACAGCGCCGAACACCGGACCCGAACCCGAACTTACAGCCAATAGTTCGGGTCCGGGTCCCAGACACCCAAAAGTCCGGTACGGACCCGAACTTTACAGTTCGGGTTCGCTCAACCCTAATTTTGATGACATTCTCATATTTCTATATTATTTATGTGGTTTAGATATAAAACTGTCTCAGTCAGTCCTGTTATACTTACTGTAATTTCTCTATCCGGCTTGTTGTCAGAGCTTCCATCAGATCCCTGAAATGAGGACCCTCCAGATTGTTCTCAGACAGGCCCAGTGTCCTCAGTGTCTGGTTATTTCTTATTCCAGATGCCAGGTGGGGGAAGGAACTGTGTGTCAGGTGATTATTATCCAATCTGTAGAAGAAGAGAAGAATGTTACCAGAAGAAAATTAATTTCTCCCCCAGGAATGAATGGAACTATTCTCTACATGAATGGAACTCATTTCTCTTTATTGGAATCATTTATATGAGATCACTTTATAAAACACGATCAATCATCTACACTATTGGAGGATTTCTTTTTGTGGACCCCAGTTACTAAATGTGACATGAGAAGTGGATGAGGTGGTGTGATCCATTCATTATTCCTGTATAGGGATTGGACCATACACACTCACACTGACCTCTAGGCTTTCACCTCCAACCTTCTGCTAAGTCTTGGATTCAGTTGTGGGGATTCACTTTGATGGTCACAGAAGTCTCACTCATGTTGTGGAAACTTCATTATCTAAAAGTGACACCATTGTACTTTGGGATTTCCTTTGAACATCATGGTGGAGGATTTATCTTATGGTGTGGAGAAGATTTTATTATTACTGTTCTTTATTTGGACTTTTTTGAAAATTTATACTAATAGGGATCAAATATAACAATTCCATTCACTACAAAAATAGACTTTCATACATGTGAGGAAGGGCAGATCTCCTCCAACCTATTTACAGCTACTTCAATCTATATACCATATAATGTACAAAAATACATAAACATGAAGAGCAACAAAGTTATCTTAAAAAAAATGCAAACATCAAGAGAAAGTTCATAAATGTGAAAAAGCAGATTTCCTACAACCCATTCACCACTACTTCCATCTCCAATCACCACATAGGGACTTGTGCAGTAAGATCCCTTTCACACTGCAGAGCCGCTAAAACGGCGCTAAAGTGCTATTCATTTTTGCTGTGCTTTCGTGGTGTTTTAGCGGAGCTTTTCATGCCCTAGTGGGCCGGTGACAACAGGACCTTAAAGAAAAAAAGACGCTTGCAAAGCACTTTGGAAGTGCTACCCATTCATTTCAATGGGTAGGGGAGTTTTGGGAGCGCTATTTATAATACTCATAACCCGCCACAAAGATACTGCTTGCAGGAATTATTCTAACGTGCTCATGCAAATAAATGGTGGGCAGTTTTGAGGCACTATTTCTAGCGATAAAATGTCTGAAAACTGCCTCAGTGTGAACGGGGTCTAACAGAAATACCAGAGATTCATCCAGATGGATTAAATAAATGCTGATCAACTTCCACCTCTTTGCAGCAACTTCAATCTCCACCACACTAGGGTCACTACTAAAAGGTTTGTCCCTACAAGCAAGGCCCAGACACGCTTGTTTATATCCTTCCAGCAGTGCCACTCCGCTCAAGCCGGCTTCCGATGAGAAGAGACTGTGCCACGGACTTTCAGACCTCCAGGTAGTATCTCCAATATCACCGGAGGAATCTCCTCCAACCTATTCACAGCTACTTCAATCTGTATAACATATAATGTGCAAAAATACAATATCACCCGAGGTATCCAGACAATGGCCGCAATCACATTACATAGAAAAGAAAAAGCCTCCATAGTGCATAATCCTTAACCACTTCAATACCGCTCCATAGTCATATGACGCCCACAAGGTGGATCTACCATCCTGGGTGGGCGTCATATGACGTCCTCGGATTCCCGGCCGCCTGGGGGGCGTGTGCGCCCGCGGCATTGCTCGGGACCCGGTGCGAGTGCCCGGCGGCCGCGATGTCCGCCGGGCACCCGCGATTGCCCGTTAAAACAATGGGACTGGGCGGGACCGTGGAGCTGTGTGTGTGTAAACATACAGCTCCACGTCCTGTCAGCGGGGAGGAGACCGATCATGTGATCCCAGTACGGAGGAACACATGATCGGTCTCCTCCCCTTGAGTCCCCTCCCCCTACAGTTAGAATCACTCCTATAGGGACACACATTAACCACTCCAGCGCCCCCTAGTGTTAACCCCTTCCCTGCCAGTCACATTCACATCGCAATTTTATAGCAACGATCGCTGTGTAAATGTGAATGGTTCCAAAAATGTGTCAAAAGTGTCCGAAGTGTCCGCCGCAATGTCGCAGTCACGAAAAAAAAAAAATCGCAGATCGCCGCCATTACTAGTAAAAAAAAAAAAAAAAAAAATTCAATAAATCTATCCCCTATTTTGTAGACGCTATAACTTTTGCACAAACCGATCAATATACGCTTATTGCGATTTTTATTTTTATTTATTTATTTATTTATTTTTTTTACCAAAAATATGTAGAAGAATACGTATCGGCCTAAACTGAGGAAAAAAAATAGTTTTTTTTAAAAAAAAAATGGGATATTTATTATAGCAAAAAGTTAAAAATATTTGTTTTTTTTTTTTTTTCAAAATTGTCGCTCTTCTTTTTGTTTATAGCGCAAAAAATAAAAACCGCAGGGGCGATCAAATACCACCAAAAGAAAGCTCTATTTGTGGGGAAAAAAAGGACGTCAATTTTGTTTGGGGTGTAACGTCGCACGACCGCGCAATTGTTAGTTAAAGCGACGCAGTGCCGAATCGCAAAAAGTGCTCTGGTAAGGAAGGGTGTTTAAAAGCCCTGTATTTAAGTGGTTAAATATATATAGAATCACAGATTGTACACTTCCATCATATACACGAGTATACACAGAACTCAGAGCACACACCGCTCCGGACTGCAGCCGTGTATTATGGAGTCCAGGCAGTGACATGGAGGCTTTTTCCTTTCTATGTAATGTGATTGTGGCCATTGTCTGGATACCTCGGATGATATTGTATTTTTGCACATTATATGTTATACAGATTGAAGTAGCTGTGAATAGGTTGGAGGAGATCTGCCCTTCCTCACATGTATGAAAGTGTATTTTTGTAGTGAATTTAATTGTTAGTATTGATCACTATTGGTGGATTTATCACATCTACATTAGAAGTGTTGGTATTCGGACACATTGTAGGTTGCGGATTTCTCATTTGTCTCATCAATAAGGATGAGCTTTGAGTTCGAGTTGAACTCATGTTCGACTCGAACATTGCCTGTTCGCCTGTTCAGCAAACAGCGAACAATTTGGGGTGTTTGCGGCAAATTCGAAAAAGCCGCGAGCACCCTGTAAAAGTCTATGGGAGAAATCTCAAGTGCTAATTTTAAAAGCCTATATGCACGTTATTGTCATAAAGTGTTTGGGGACCTGGGTCCTGCCCCAGGGGACATGTATCAATGCAAATTTTTTTTTTTTTTTAAAACGGCTGTTTTTTCGGGAGCAGTAATTTTAATAATGCTTAAAGTGAAACAATAAAAGTGTAATATTCCTTTAAAATTTCGTACCTGGGGGTTGTCTATAGTATGCCTGTGAAGGGGCGCATGTTTCCCGTGCTTAGAACTGTCCCTGCACAAAGTGTCATTTTTGCAGGAATAAAAGCTAAAATCACTCGCGGCTAATGAATTGCCGGCTCCCGTAACACAGAGAACAGTCATTCATTGATAAAAAAAAAAGCGTGGGGGTTCCCCCAAATTCAATTACCAGGCCCTTCAGGTCTGCTATGGATATTAAGGTGAACCCCGTTTCAAATAAAAAAAAATGACGTGGGGTTCCCCCTAAATATCCATACCAGACCCTTTAGGTCTGGGATGGATTTTAAGGGGAACCCCGGCCAAAAAAAAAAATGGCATGGGGTCCCCCTCAAAATCCATATCAGACCCTTATCCGAGCACGCAACCTGGCAGGCCGCAGGAAAAGAGGGGGGACGAGAGCGCCCCTCCTGAATCGTACCAAGCCACATGCCCTCAACATTGGGAGGGTGCTTTGGGGGTCTGTGACCCCTCAAAGCACCATGTCCCCATGTTGATGGGGACAAGGGCCTCGTCCCCACAACCCTGGCCATTGGTTGTGGGGGTCTGCGGGCGGGGGGCTTATCAGAATCTGGAAGCCCCCTTTAACAAGGGGACCCCCAGATCCTGCCCCCCCCCTGTGTGAAATGGTAAGGGTAAATGGTAAGGGGGTACTTTACCCCTACCATTTCACCAAAAAAGTGACAGGAGACGGTCTTTGACAATTCCTTTATTAAAATCTTCTTTCTTCTGGTCTTCCTTCTTCCTTTCTTCATCCTTCGGTTTCTTCATCTTCTATCCTCTTCCATCTTCTTCCATCTTCTTCTTCCTCCGATCCGCTTCTTCTTGGGCCACTCTGCGCAATGGGAGGCTCCCGCTGTGTGCGTCTGACAGCTCTTTTATAATGGAGGGCGGGGCCACCTGGTCACCCCGCCCCCCCTCTGACGCACGGGGACGTCATGGGGACTTCCCTATGGCTTTCTGTTGGAGTCAAACACGAATGTTATATTTCTAAAGTTTCTACACATCTGTTTGTACAACCATGATCGGCCATATGGACACTTGCAATCCCACACTTTTAAAGGTACAGAGGAATGTGGCACCAAACAGAATCTGCATAGCAAAATGAGTTATCTTCAGCCCACCTGGTGTGCATGAAGCTTCAAATAGATTGATGATGAAGATGTCCTAGGGCACAAAGACTGCTATAATGTCCCCAGAAGCCCAGTAGGCAGGACAGTCAGTAATATAAGGACGATTGTCATGGGAACAATAATTGGTGCAAAGCAAATAGGTTTGGCAATGGGGGGGAGTTTGAATGAGTGAGTTTTGTTAAAAGGAATTGTTGCAGAGAGCGCTCTCATGGCTTGGCAGCCATCTTGAGATCTTCACGGAGGGCCTTGTGATAAGTATCTTTGATATTCTTGTGTTATATGCTCTGATTGTAAGCTTTGTGATATTGTAATGTCTTTTAATACTTTGTTAGCGTTCCTAATTTCTTGGGAAATAAATAAGATAGTATTTTTCTAGCAGTATTGTGTGTATTTTCATAACTAACTTTATGTCAGTATGCCTAGCAGGGTTTAATAGACCAGCTAACTATGGGAATAAACATGTTAATAGTAGTTTGTATATTGCAGCGATTTCTACACTTTCCCCATGACGGCCCCCACCCCCCTCTGACATCATGGGGAAAGCCATAGGGAAGTCCCTTCTTGCTCCGGTTGAGAAGACCAGAGCAAGAAGAAGCAGATCAGAGGAAGAATAAGATGGAAGAAGAAGATGGAAGAAGATGAAGAAACCGAAGGATGAAGAAAGGAAGAAGGAAGATTTTAATAAAGGAAATGTCAAAGACTGTCTCCTGTCATTTTTAACATTTTTGTCACTTTTTTGGTGAAATGGTAGGGGTACTTTCCTTACTATTTCACACAGGGGGGGGCGGGATCTGGGGATCCCCTTGTTAAAACGGGGTTCCAGATTCCGATAAGCCCCCCACAGACCCCCACAACCAATGGCCAGGGTTGTGGGGACAAGGCCCTTGTCCCCATCAACATGGTGACATGGTGCTTTGAGGGGTCACAGACCCCCAAAGCACCCTCCCAATGTTAAGGGCATGTGGCCTGGTACGGTTCAGGAGGGGAGGGCGCTCTTGTCTCCCCTCTTTTCCTGTGGCCTGCCAGGTTGCGTGCTCGGATAAGAGTCTGGTATGCATTTTGAGGGGGACCCCACGCCATTTTTTTTGGCCGGAGTTCCCCTAAAATCCATTCCAGACCTGAAGGGTCTGGTATGGATATTTAGGGGGAAACCCACGTGTTTTTTTTTTTTTTTTTATTTGAAGCGGGATTCCCCTTAATATCAATAGCAGACCTGAAGAGCCTGGTAATTGAATTTGGGGGAACCCCCACGCTTTTTTTTTTTTTTTTTATCAATGACTTTCAATGAATGACTGTTTTCTCTGTGTTAAGGGAGCTGAGTGATTTTAAATTCTTTTTTTCCTGCAAAAATGACACTTTGTGTAGGAACAGTTCTAAGCACAGGAAACATGCGCCCCCTTTCACAGGCATACTATAGACACCCCCCAGGTACGAAATTTAAAGGAATATTACACTTTTATTGTTTCACTTTAAGCATTATTAAAATCACTGCTCCTGAAAAAACAGCCGTTTAAAAAAAAAAAAATGCACCCCTTCATATGCATACTTTACACACCCCCCAGGTATGAAATTTAAATTAAATCACTGCTCCTGAAAAAATGGCCGTTTTTTAAAAAAAATGTTTGCATTGATACATGTCCCCTGGGGCAGGACTCAGGTCCCCAAACACTTTTTATGACAATAACTTGCATATAAGCCTTTAAAATTAGCACTTTTGATTTTGAACGTTCGAGTCGCATAGACTTTAATAGGGTTCTAAAGTTCACACAAGCTTTAGGTCTGTTCGCAGGTTCTGGTGCGAACCGAACAGGGGGGTGTTCGGCTCATCCCTACTCATCACACATTGTGTCACTAAGTGTAGGGCTCTATACATAGAATTATATTATGCTATTTGTACAGCTATATCAGACTTCCTGCTGGCGGCTGGTTTTCATTCATTAGATTTTCAAGTTGTTCATGTTTTTTAGTGCAGATATTTCATTTTTTACAATTTTATATCCAGCTTTAGAGAACTGTCTGATATTGGTGATATATAGAGACAACCAGGAGATGAAATATATCTCCATTATTTATTATTATTTGATTCATGTACTTTAGACATACACTATATTACCAAAAGTATTGGGACGCCTGCCTTTACAAGCACATGAACTTTAATGGCATCCCAGTCCTAAGCCTCGTACACACGATCAGATTTTCGGATGACCGTTTGTCTGTTTTTTGTTGTAGTCTCTTAAAGTGAAGCGGTTACTCACCATACAAAAATTTCTTCCGACAGAATACAACTTCAGAAGTGATGTAATGTGTTGAATAGTTTTGTTTGTTTTTGTATTAGTTTTGTTTTGTTTCATTTCTGAGCATGTGTAGTCTTGTGATTTTTTTTTTTTCAGATGAAAACCATACTTATTAACCACTTAAGGACCAGACGTGCCACAGTTATACGGTGGCAGGTTGGCTCCCCGGGGAAAATCACTGTAGCTGTACGTCGGACGCTTTAAGACCAATAGAGGGCACGCAATGACTGAGCCAGGCACCCGCGATCGCACCTGAGAGACAGAATGGAGATCTGTCAATATAAACAGACTGATCTCCGTTCTTGTCAGGAGAGAGGAGACAGATTTGCTGTTCATACTGCTTATGAACAGCGATCTGTCTCCTCCTCCAGGCAGTCCCATCCCCCCACAGTTAGAATCACTCCCTAGGACACACACTTAAACCCTTGATTGCTCCCCCTAGTGTTAACCCCTTCCCTGCCAGTGACATTTATACAGTAATCAGTGGCTATTTTTAGCTCTGATCGCTGTGTCAAATTTTATTAATGTATGTTGTCAGATGCCCCCCAGTGTCGGTTTTGCTGTAATGCGCTCATCGGAGCGTATTCGCACATAAAGACGTTGGCGGAAGACCATTGGCTGCGTAAATCTTCCTGTGGACACTACAGACGTGTTTGCTGGTTTAAGGAAGTTCATTTGTGCCTCACCGGGAGACTGGTCATTTCCTGGTGACTGCATTAATAACTTCAAGCGAACATCTGTGTACACATTGGAACTTTAGCATAACGATATAAATATTATGGCCCACGGAGCCATTGCTTTATATTGTTCGTTGTCATTGAAAGCAGTTTAGACATCACTGTTTAGTCTATTTGAATGTATTCTGTGATTGGTTATTTTGAAGGAAAACAATTGTCCCTGTATTGTATACCTTATATGGTCATTCACATCCTGTGTGAATGCGATGAGGCCACATCCTTTGTGGGAGGGGTTTAGCTGTTGGAGGCAAACCTTTGAGGGTGTGGCTTTTGAATGTTTTGGAAATAAAGGAGTTCACTGAGCTGGGACAGGGTCAGAGATGCTGCCCGAGGCTGAGATGAACATGTAGGATATATACTGGTAATGGCTCCTTTAATGCAATGCTTGGCTGGTGAGGTTTGAATGAGGGGGCTGAGATAAGGATGAATGCATGGATGAAGGGGTTTGGGAGGTAATAGAAGATTTGTAGGTAAGGCATTATATGATTAAGATGGAAAGAATCATTGGTTATATTAGAAACAGGAAAAATTGGCTGTTTGCTATACAGACAGTCAGATTTTTACCATGTCAGATGGCGACTCACTTGGGGGACCAAACTGAACCTCCTTATATAGCGCTCGAGTGCAGCTGAGTAGGGGGGCGTAGGCACGTTCTGATGTGACGGAGGGTGAGTAGGCGGTGATCTGCCTGCTCCAGGATGTACTGCAATCATTCAGGTAGAGCTCTGACTCCTGACACCTGATACCCCCATGCTTCCTACATTTCTACTCCATGTGGAAGCCGACGCTGAGTTTGCTGAGATTGCTGATTTGTAGTGCGGTATGGAGGAGATGAGATGAGATGAGAAGCTGGGGAAGGAGATCATCTAAAAGCCGCTAAAGCAGCTAAATTTATTCACCATAATCTATCAAGGAAAGTGATGGCACGGAGGAGCAGAGAGGTGGAGGAGTGAAGGAGCAAGGACGCACTATATCCCATCTGCTTGTCTGGGTATGGACAAGCTTTGGTCTACCCCTACCTTGGCTGTTTGTTTCCTCTGCTGTTTCCCCTGCTGTGCCTGCCATACCTGAGGTCAAGACATCTCTGCATGCTGGGCTGGATGGGTGAGCAGAGGAGTTTCTGAGTAAGTACAGGAGGAAAAAAAAAAAAAAAAACACTGAATACCTGTTGATTTCCCCTCCTGGCTTATAGAAATTTGAAGCAATCTGAAGCCTCAGCTAAAAGTTCACTGGCTCATGAGTGTGGCTATATGGCTATTAAATGCAATATCTAGGGGCATCAGAAGTCATGATATCAGCTCTTATCAGTAACAGCACGGCACCTGTCTTTGGAGAAACAAGGAAGATAAAAGCAGTGGCAGCTGTGGTAAGTGTTTTACCCTCTCTCACTCTCTTCAAGGACTTTGTATACTCACTCTGTCTCTGGACTATTTAAATATTTGCTGCATAGTATTTAACACTACCTTATGCTGCCATATACTGCTACACATTACTAAAAACTGCCAAACTACTAAACATTTAACTCAGCATTCAATCGCACTGATGCTCTGCTGCCATATACTGCTACATTCTATTGCCATAAAAACTGCTAAATTACTAAACTGTTTTAGCAGCTTATCGCAATATTGTCAGATGTCATATATTATCAAAAACTGGCAAACTGCTGCTTTTAACAAATTAATGCACTGCTGTCTTTCTGCTAAATGTGATAAACTGTAACTAAATATTTTCTTGGACTGCTCAAAGACATGCTACATTGTTGCTACTGCTACATATAAAAGACTTATACAAATGCCATAAAATTATCTGGTTTTCTACCAAATTCTCCAACTAAATGTGTTGGTTTTGATCTCAAAGACTGATACCAGTAATTGAATTATTGTTAATTTTGCTGTGGATACTGATAACGGCTAACTGGATAGTACTGTGGAATTGTTGATATTTACGGATATACAGATCTAAATAGCTATCAACTATAAACTGATGTGTAAAGTATCAATTGTGAATTGGATACTATTAACAAAACAACTGCTGACAATTTATAAACAAACTCGGCATGCTGATGGACTGTTTTATTTTTCACTAACTGCTGAGTGAAAGTTATATGACCAGAGTTTCAACGGCTGATGGTGACATGTGTCCTGCTTGTATATAAAGACATGTGTAATTGCTATTAAATAAGGGAAATATTGAGGAATGAGCTAAAGGAGACTAATTACACAAAGCTGTTAGCATTGTGAACTGCTGATAAACTACTGCCACTCCTAAAAAGCTGCTAATGGACTTCATTCAACAGGGGACAACCACAATCTGTCACTAAACTGTTGAAATGATGACAAGTGCTTAAATGTAATAAATTGCTAATAGTTAGCTAACACAGTTCACTACTATCAAATGAACAAATTCTATGTGGCATGAACTATAACCACTAAAAACTATACAGAGTTGTAGATCGATTGATAGTTGATCCTGCCCCTCTTTCCTTTTTTTTTTTTTTTTTTTTTTTTTTTTTTTTTAAAAAAAGGCGAGATATTTGCCTGTGTAGAGTGATTTTTATTTTTTTTTTCCTCTTTAAGGAGATTAGTGGAATATGACACGGCAAAGGAGGAGGGAACAGGAAGCAGAAATGGAGAAAGCATTGAAAACTCAGGAGGAGTCCTATACAGTAGGCCCAGATAAAAAAGAATCCATGAAAAGTCAGAAAGAGCTGAAAAAGGGGCCTATAGGAAACCTGGCTAACCAAGGAATAGACCCTCTCAACCCAGCAAAACTAATTTTGCAAGAAAGTGGTGAACCAGTGGTAAACTTGGACACAATGGAAAATTGGCAGAAGGAGCATGAAACAGTACAGACATCTCGAATCCCACGAGTTTCATGGGGGTTGAAGGGGAGATCGACTGCAAATATGTCTGGGATATCAATAACAGACCCCAGTGGATGCACGGAAATACCAGATAATGAGATGAACAGACAAATGGATGAAACACAAATAAATAAAGATGTAAATCTACGCCGTAGTACCCTAACCCCCCTGGTAATGGTGGAACCAACCTTGAGGGACGTTCTTATGGCAGTACAGGCTTGTAATAATTCACTGTTATCATTAACAAATCAGATGTCAGAACTAAAAGGAGACATTGCAACTATGAGATATGAGAATCAGAAAATATGTGAAAGAACTACTGCGGTGGAAACAAGAGTAGGAGAATTGGAGGACTCAATACCGTTAATAAAAAAGGATACACATTTGATAAAAACACAGACAAGGGATCAAACGCAAAGAATGGAAGAAATGGAGAATAGACAAAGACGCAATAATGTCCGCATACTAGGTCTACCGGAACAAGAAGAAGGCCAATCAGCTGTTACATTTTTTGAAAAATGGTTAATGGACATTTTCGGGGTGGAAGGCTTCTCTAAAACGTTTGAATAGAACGAGCACATCGTATAAGAAGCCGTGCCCCTTCCACCGGAGATAGACCCAGGCCAATTATTATTAGATTATTGAATTGCCAAGATAGAGATAATATATTGTCTAAAGCAAGACCGAGAGGCAACATTGAGCATAAGGGCCATAAAGTATCCTTCTATCCGGATTTTTCGGTGGAAGTACAGAAGCAGAGGGCGAAATTTAAGGATGTCAAACGGCGATTATTTTCACTAAAGATTAAATATGCAATGTTGTTTCCGTCAAAATTACAGATCGGGATGGAGTTCAATTTTTTGATACACCCGATGCAGTTAGTACATGGCTGGATGGAAGAAAGGAATAGCTTAGGCATAATTATTGAAGAGTAGATAAGATGGAGTCAGGTGAGAGGGGGATTTTTCACCTTCAGAGTCTACCTGTAGTTTTTTTTTTTTTTTTTTTTTTTTTTTTTTTTTTTTTTCCCAGGGAGGAGGGGGGGGGGGGTTTATTCCTCCTGCCCCACCTGGGTAGTTATATGGTACAGCCGTAACGTTGGAAATGGCTACAGTGGGTCCCGTGTGGACAAGAAGTATGTTGTTGTAGCTGATTCCCCCCCCATTAGGGAGGGACTTTCAGCTTGGGATGATAGTGTCCAGATACAGATTGAAGTGAGTTGGGAGGGGGGAGGGGGGATGGAAGTAGTAGGATTTTATGGAGTGAAACAGGGTTGGGGAGGGGGGTGACTATAAGGGTGGGTGGTGTGTGGGTGGGTGGGCTCCCCCATTTTTTCTCCTTTTTTCTTTTTGCTGCTCCTCCCTCCTTCCTTCCTTCCTTCCTTCCTTCCTTCCTTCCTTCCTTCCTTCCTTCCTTCCTTCCTTCCTTCCTTCCTTCCTTCCTTCCTTCCTTCCTTCTTCCTCTTCCTCCTCCTCCTCGCCGTCTCTCTCTCCCCCCCTTCTTCTATCCTTCAGGGATCACGGTTATACCCCAAAAAACTCTTACTCTTTTTATTCTTGTCTTTATTTTTTTTTTAACGCAAAATGACAAGTAAAATTAAAGCGATGTCTTGGAATGTCAGAGGATTGGGGGATAACAGAAAGAGAGGCGCGGTAAAAGAACTAATTGAATTCTATGATCCCGCAATAATCTGCCTGCAGGAGACACATAAGGGAAAGGAGGATGACAAAATGTTTCCTAAATATAAACATGGATTTCATGCTATATATTCAACATACTCCCGTGGAGTTAGTATTTTGATCTCAAACTCTATTAGGTTTACCTGTAGGCAGTGTATTAAAGATCCGATTGGCTGATATTTAATGCTGTTATGCTCCATAAATGATAGAATAATCCTCTTGGTAAATGTGTATATTCCCCCACCATATAAGGATGATGTGTTTAAAAAGGTTTTTGAAAAGATGGCGCAATGGCCTGATGTTCCTACAGTGATAATTGGGAACTTCAATAATGTATTAAATGAAGAGCTGGACAGACAAAGCAACAAAAAGAGTAATGGAGGGGGAAAGACCACAAGATGGGCCAACCAGGTACAAGAGATGGGTCTATCAGATGTATGGAGCGTAAGATACCCGGATAGTAAAGAATACTCATGCTACTCAAGTACATACAGATCATTATCCAGAATCGACATGGCTTTGGGAAATGGCCATTTTCTCCAATTAGTCAAAACAATTCAGTACGAATCAAGGGGAATCTCGGTCCACTCCCCATTAACTTTGACTTTAGAGTGGACGGAACAGTTGATCTGGCCAATGTGGAAAGTTAATCCACAGTGGCTGTCCCTGATTCCAGAGAGTAGTAAAATAAAACATCTGCTAATGGGCTTTTTTGGATATAATAAGGGCTCAGCTTCAGCGTTAATGGTGTGGGATACAATGAAAGCATACCTCAGAGGCTTAATAATTAAAGAAATATCTAAAATTAAACTAGCCACAAGACAGCGGGAGGAAGAGATAACCCAAAGAGTTAAGCAGACCGAACAAGACTACATATCAGATCCTAATGAGGAGAAATGTAGAGCATGGCAGGACGTACAGATGCTATATAAAAATTTGATTATAACTAAGGCAGAAAATACTAGATTCATGCAGAACCAAAAGCACTACGAAATGGGGGAACAGGTGGGTCACAGGTGGGTGTTAGCTATGATAGCACGGAACCAGGAAGGCCCATCCAGTATAGTGGCCATTGAAGACGAAAAGGGGATAGTAAAGTATGATACAGAGGGTATCCAAAAGATATTTGTAGATTCACGGTTGTATGAATCTGAAATCTTAAATGTAAAGGAAAAGACTGAACAATTCTTAGATAAATTAACTATGCCCAAATTGAATTCAATGGAAAGAGAATCCTTGGATACCCCTATAACTATGGTAGAGCTGGAGGAAGCAGTGGGACAAATTCAAAACAATAAATCTCCAGGGATGGATGGACTTCCCGTGGAGATATATAAAATATACGGTCAGATCTTGATCCCAGAACTTCTTGAAGTATTGAATACAGCATATATCACACGGGAACTCCCTAAATCAATGATGGAAACAATAATTATAATTTTAAAACCGGATAAAGACCCACTAAAGCCTGGCTCTTATCGTCCAATATCTCTCCTTACATCCGATGTTAAAATACTAGCCAAGGTCCTGGCAAATAGATTGTCTAGATACATTGATACTCTGATCCATAGGGATCAAACAGGTTTCATCCCCTCCAGATCAGCAGCAACAAACATTCGCAGGCTCTTTCTGAATCTGCAATTACCAATGGATAACGGGGGAGCTGGTGCCATCCTGTCATTGGATGCTCAGAAGGCTTTTGACATGGTAGAATGGGAATATCTGTGGATGGTACTGATTGCCTTTGGCATAGGCCCAGGCTTTATAACCTGGCTAAAAATACTATATAAAGACCCTAGGGCAAAGTTGAGGATCAATGACACTGTCACCAGCTTCCCCATTGTCCCGGGGGTCTAGACAGGGTTGCCCTCTATCCCCCTTGCTGTTTGCATTGGCAGTGGAACCATTGGCCGCTGCAGTCAGACAGTCCGCGGGGATAGAGAGATTCCAACGTGCAGGAAGAGAGGATAAAATAGCTTTGTATGCAGATGATGCCTTTAATTTTCCTTAGTGACCCCACAAAATCCTTAGAGGAACTCATGAATCTTGTATCTGCATTTGGACAGCTCTCTGGGTTTCGCATCAACTGGGAGAAATCGGTGTTAATGCCGCTACATAATGCAAATACTTCTTTACCAGACTGTGCTAAACAAATTCAAATAAAACATAGAATTAGGTACTTGGGGATTGAGGTAACACGGAAAGTGGAGGATTATATAGACCTTAACCTTAGACCATTATTGACTAGGCTCAAAGATAAATGTCAGACCTGGTGTAAACTTCCATTAACCGTGATTGGAAGGACAAATCTTATAAAGATGATCTGGGCCCCACAATTATTATATATCTTTCACAACTGCCCGATGTGGATAGCTGCATTTTGGTTTAAAAGGCTAGAATCGCTTTTTCGCGAACTTATCTGGAAGAAAAAATATGCACGTATTAAACTAACAACTTTAATGCTGGCCAAAGATGAGGGGGGACTCGCTATCCCACATCCAAAAAATTATTTTTTGGCCTCACAAACCCAGCAATTCTTTGGCTGGACAGAGGTAGATGAGAATGATCCCATACAAGCATTATTACTCCCACTGGGTAAAGGATACTCATTGATGTCCCTACTAGAGACAAAAACTTTTCAAAAAGATAAGAAATTCATAACAGGCGGACTATTTAATAAGGTATGGCTAGCAATAAAAAAGATTACCAGTATTACTGGCTATACCTCCTATACACCAATATGGAATAACGCAAATTATGAGGAAGTACAGAGATTGGAGGGATTTGGGTTTTGGCAAACTCAGGGGCTGAGATTTGTGGAACAACTGTTTTGGAATGATAATATAAAATCATTTGCGCAAATATCTGAGGAATTTAGGATTCCAAGACAGAGGTTCTTTCAATATCTCCAGCTTAGACACGCCTTTCATGTCCAGGCCCGTACATCTGTATTTATGCTTAACAAATCCAAAATAACAACACTGTTGAAGAAAAGGGACCAAAAGAAGGGACTTGTATCTAAAATTTATGAGATAATGCAGAAAAAATTTGAGGAAGAGGTAGTGGTGCTGGCTAGGAAGCAATGGGAGCGAGACCTGGGAGCACTGACTGATGCTCAGTGGTCGGAGGTCTTGTCTGCGATCCCAAAGGTATCACTGTCGGATACTCAAAAACTAACACAAATCTTTATTACGCATAGATCATACTATACACCTGAAAAAAGTGGAAACGTAGGGAGTCCCCTTTATGCCCTCGATGTAGTGGCGCACCGGCTAATTTAATACACATGTTGTGGAAATGTCCAAAACTCCATCGATATTGGCAGGATATAATCCAAAATATAAATAGCGTACTAGGTATAGAAATGTTATTACATCCAAATCTATGCTTATTAAATATAGTGGGGGAACCAAATATCTCAAAAAATATCCATACCGCACTGACGAGAGGCCTATTTCAGGCACGAAAACTAATAGCCCAGAAATGGATATCTATATATCCTCCGACGGTTGAAGAATGGAGAACACAAATAAAAGAAACTATATTAAAGGAGGAATTTATTTATACACATAGAGGGAGCCGAGACAAATTTGATGCTATTTGGAAAAGATGGGTAGAGACCTGGGATAATGAAAATAAAAGATGAACCAACATGGGTAGGGGTTGATATTTGGAGGGGATGGGAGGAGGGCTGGAGGAGGTGAATACAGGTGGAGGCGGCAGAGGAAAAAAAATTCTTTGTTTTTTTTTGTTTTTTTTTTATTTTTTTTTTGGGGGTGAAATGTATGCTTAAATGTATAACTTGTATTGTTATGAAAAGAATAAAAATAAAAAAAGTACTGAATTAAAAAAAAAACTGAACCTCCTTGGCTATGTGATGTCATATGGAGGTTCTGCTTTGAACAAAAGAACACACTTTTTGTCTTTTTGAGATAATGCTGGAAGTTTGATTGTGTGTGTAAGTGTATGAGCTATATGTGGTGTTTAACTGAAACTGTATATTGGGTATAGTTTGTCAGTAGAAATGTGGCTTTAGTTGTAACCTGCAATGGTAGGATTGCTGTTTGTCTGATGCCAGATTGTATGAGAAAAGAGGGTATGTGTGAGCCGTATTATACGGTGGCTGCCATTTTTTCTTTTTTTTTGGATGTCTACAATGTGCTTGGTGCTAGGCATCATTTCTGTTTTATTTTAAGTGAATGTAAGCTATTGTAGTTTAGCTGTTTTAGTTTCGGCGGGAAAAAAAATCCTCCATTTTGTTGTAGCCTAGCCTTTGTCGTGCTTGTTTCTAGGCATCATTTAATGTAAGCTATTGTAGGTTAGCTGTTTTCGTTTGGCGGGAAAATCCCATTTTATGATGGCCTGGCTATTTGTTTGTAATCACCATGAGGTTGTAGACGGCGGCCATTTTCAGCTTGTAAATCATCCCAGAGTGGAAACTGCTCTGATTCCTTTGTGTGTGTGTGTAGCCATGTGGCCTGGGCTGTCACTTTTCTCTCTAGGCACCATTTCCTTTTTAAGTGAATTCTATTTTTTTGTACTTTTTACATATTTTTAAGTAAAGCTATTGCATTTTCTGTATTGAATTTTGATTTTCATTTGAATCTACACTGGGTTGCAGTGTATAGTGAAACTAGCTTTGCAAGTGTGTAGGAGTGTCTCCGATGGTAATTCTTTTTTTTTTTTTTTTTTTTTTTTTGTAGGCTTGTATTGTTTAAACCTGCACTTGAAAATCTGGGCTCCCTCTCCCTCTCCCTCTTCATTGATATTTAAATGAACCAGTTTGATGAGTTTTGATGTATCCACCGGCGGGGAGGGGCTTTTTGATTGTTTGTGCCCTGCAGTGGAAGGGAAAGGCTTTGATTGACCTCCTTAAGCTATTCAAGGCTTCCGCTCCCCCTCCCTCTTCTTGTTCAGGTGTGCAACAGGAAGTTGGTGGGAGGAGCCTGGGGTCTTTTGACTAAGGACAAAATCATTTTGATTTTTAAAGTAAATTAAGGTTTATAGTATAATACAGTTTTGGGGAGGCATTCAAGTTACTGTAATATCAAGTCCCTATGTGTTATTTTTAGTCTTTATTTGTTTTTTAAGAAAAAAAATGTTTTATATTCACTATATAGTTTGCAGTAAGTAGTACATCATTTTTGTTCATGCCCAGATTGTTAGTTTATTATTGGGTTGATCATGTAACTACTGAGAACACAGCTGTCCCCATTTTATTTTTATTTCTTTTTAAGAAAAGCCACATTGTTGAGCAGGCATAAGTGCTCTGTGTAGTGTCGTCTGGCGACGCAGTGTACGGTCGTACAGCACAATGCGTTTGTGTATGCATACACTGTGAGGGGTAGAGATCTGATTTGGGGGGGTGATGACACCCTCGTTCAGGTTTCTAGTTAAAGGACTAGCTGTAGTCTGACGATCCACCGCAAAATCAGCCGCCTGGCGGTGCTCTCCAAATTTTAGGCGCCGGTTTCCCTGGACGCGGGGGTAAGACGATAAGCCAATTCGAATTGCCATGGACACTAGGGGGTTCATGCATGGGAAATAATGGAGATTTCCCACAGTCAGACGGTACAGCACAGTGCATGAAATATGTAGCTCAGCTGTGGCTTCAGAAGTTTATTATGGTAAAGCGGGAGGGGTTGTACAGAGGGTGGTTTCAGTCCGGAAAGAACCGCATTTATGTACACCTGGCCCGAGGGGATAGCAGTGACTGGTGATCCAATGCTGAGAGGCAGGCTGGGTCCACCAACACTAGATCTGTTGTAGTTTCCTCTGATAATTCTGCCAATGTAACCAACTTATTTTGGCGGGATTAAGAAAAATAGATAAACAAATAAAATAAAAACATTTTCAGGCCTGTTTTTGAACTTTGTGCGGCTGGTCCATGCAAAGATTTCAAACTACTGTTTTTTTCCAAATTGTATGTATTTTCTTCTATCGCTAAGAGTGAAGGCAGAATTCCATCTGGTTGGTTTTAAATTTAAATTTTTGATTTAGGAACTATGAAATATCCCCCCCACATTTGTATCAAAATGTTTGTCTCAAGTTTTAGCTGTCTCATGCTGTATGTGGTAACAAGAATAAGTCTGAACCTACCGCGACAGCCGTGTTGTGGGTGTTATATTTTAGTAAAAACATGAAAGTAAGGGTTACAGAGGGTTTGGCTATTATCGGTTTTGAAGAATGTCATTGACAATTTATGAATGTACACGAATGTTGTATTGTTTATGAATGACAGATTAATAACTTGTGTGTGTGTGTGTGTGTATAAGTATCTTTTCAGGTCCAAGGAGTTTCTGAGGCTCTGCACCATTCTAAACCCTGCATGTTATCCTCCACTTTGTAAAGATGAGGAAAAGGGGGGAAGAGAGGGCTGAGTGACAATTTTTCAAACCAGTGATACTAACCACTCTAATTCTAGCCAAGTTTGTGACAGGTGACTGGGTCATTGCAGAGACGATGGATGAACAAGACAACAAGGAAGAGAAGTATCTTTATTTATATTTTTAAAAGTGTATTTTCCAACTATCTAAGAAAGTGAACAGGACACATGGTTGGGTCTACTCTGAGTCTCCATGGAGCTCTAGTGCCCCAGTGATGACAGCGGTGTATGATATATAGGCATATTGGTGTGAGGAGTTTTGATGGACAAGTAAATAATCCAAACAGACACTTGTAAATGTAATTTATCGATACATTTCTAGAGGGTAAAATTTTATTATAATTTTGACAATAGCTCTGGTTCTCACCAGTTTTGGTATCGGGATAACTAGGTAGCCCACAAGTGTGCTTCAACTTTAGTTTGGTATTAATGCGGATCTACAGCTTATAAAGTAATTGCCCTAATGAAGAGATTCATGTGTGCTGGTGAATCTCGTCCCAGCATCTTATGTCGCGGCCGATCGCGAGGATCTGATGGCGCGAGGGAAGGTAAGAATGACAGGGACACCTAATAGGGAATTGCTTGTACACGGTGGGGACTTGAGCTTATGAAACGATTGAAAAAAGGTATCATCCATTGAGGATGGGATGTTTTCATGTTACTGTTGAAGCTACAAGGAAGTTCCCACAATCCAAGGGGGGTCCTGGGAATTCATAAGTAAAGATTGCTATACCTGAATCGGGGATACTAGTCACAAAGTTCAGGCCCATATGGATGAGGCTTGTTTCCCTAAGAAGCAAAGCCAGAGCTATAGCTAGTGAAGGTTGGAATCCTCTAAAAAGTCTGGGAATCTGTGGGGATTTAATTTTTATTTTTGCAGCGGATCATAGTTGAAGGCAGTAGGGGTATATTTACTGATGTTGTTTTTGTTTCTATTCCTTCTATATATCGTGATGAGGTGCTCCTGCTGGCTGATTTGGACGCGTGACCAGAGCCCGAGCAGATGACCACATTTTCCTCAATGAGACGCCCAAGACGCCCGACCTGCAAACAAGACACAGAGGATCCCAGACCAACCAGCGACTACAACAGCTCACCATGTCATCTCTACTGAAGAACAGAGTCTACATGTCAAGCCGTGTTTTCCTTTTTATGGACTGTAAGGCCAGGTGTAAGAAGATTGAAATTAATCAAGAGACACATGGGAGGATATGACAAAAACGAGGGACTGTCATGGAAAATTTTATTAATGTATGTTGTCAGATGCCTCCAGTGTCGGTTTTGCTGTAATGCACCCATCGTAGCGTATTCGCACATAAAGACGTTGGCGGAAGACCATTGGCTGCGTAAATCTTCCTGTGGACACTACAGACATGTTTGCAGGTTTAAGGAAGTTAATTTGTGCCTCACCGGGAGACTGGCCATTTCCTGGTGACTGCATTAATAACTTCAAGCGAACATCTCTGTGTACACATTGGAACTTTAGCATAACAATATAAATATTATGGCCCACAGAGCCATGGCTTTATATCGTTCGTTGTCATTGAAAGCAGTTTAGACATCACTGTTTAGTCTATTTGAATGTATTCTGTGATTGGTTATTTTGAAGGAAAACAATTGTCCCTGTATTGTATACCTTATATGGTCATTCACATCCTGTGTGAATGCGATGAGGCCACATCCTTTGTGGGAGGGGTTTAGCTGTTGGAGGCAAACCTTTGAGGGTGTGGCTTTTGAATGTTTTGGAAATAAAGGAGTTCACTGAGCTGGGACAGTGTCAGAGATGCTGCCCGAGGCTGAGATGAACATGTAAGATATATATACTGGTAATGGCTCCTTTAATGCAATGCTTGGCTGGGGAGGTTTGAATGAGGGGGCTGAGATAAGGATGAATGCATGGATAAAGGGGTTTGGGAGGTAATAGAAGATTTGTAGGTAAGGCATTATATGATTAAGATGGAAAGAATCTTTGGTTATATTAGAAACAGGAAAAATTGGCTGTTTGCTATACAGACAGTCAGATTTTTACCATGTCAGCTGTATAAATGTCAATGGTCCCAAAAAAGTGTCAAAAGTGTCCGATCTGTCTTCCGCAATGTTGCAGTCCCTCTTAAAATCGCAAATCACCTCCATAACTAGTTAATAATAAAAATGCCATAAATCTATCCTCTACTTTGTAGATGCTATAACTTTTGCGCAAACCAATCAATATATGCTTATTGCAATTTTTTACCAAACATATGTAGAAGAATAAATATCGGCCTAAACTGATAAAGAAATTAGTTTTTTTTATTTGTTTTTAGGGATATTTATTATAGAAAAAAGTAAAAAAAAATATAGCTTTTTTTTCAAAATTGTCGCTTTCTTTAGTTTATAGCGCAAAAAATAAAAAACGCCTCATCTGGCTTCCATCTCTGTTTAATTCATCCCAAAGGTGTTCTATCGGGTTAAGGTCAGGACTTGGTGCAGGCCAGTCAAGTTCCTCCTCCCCAAATTAGCTAATTCATGTATTTTATGGACCTTGCCTTGTGCACTGCCCCATATCATTTTGGTGGAGGGGGGATTATGATGTGGGGTTGTTTTTTGAGGGTTCATCTTGGCCCCTTAGTTCCAGTGAAGGGAACTCTTAAGGCATCAGAATACCAAGACATGTTGGACAATTTCTTGCTCCAAACTTTGTGGGAACAGTTTGGGGATGGCCCCTTCCTGTTCCAACATGACTGCGTACCAGTGCACAAAGCAAGGTCCATAAATACATGGATGAGCGAGTTTGGGGTGGAGGAACTGGACTGTCCTGCATAGAGTCCTGATCTCAACCCAATAGAATACCTTTGGGATGAATTTAGAGCGGAGACAGTGAGCCAGGCCTTCTCATCCAACATCAGTGCCTGACCTCACAAATGCGCTTATGGAGGAATGGTCAAACATGCCCATAAACCTTGTGGACAGCCTTCCCAGAAGAGTTCCTCAGTTTAGGCCAATATGTATTCTTATACATATTTTTGGTAATAAAAATTGCTAAACGCTTATATTGATTGGTTTGTGCAAAAGTTATAGTGTCTACAAAATAGGGTATAGATTTATGTAATTTTTTATTATTATTTATTTTACTAGTAATGGCGGCGATCTGCGATTTTTATTGGTACTGCGACATTATGGCGGACATATCGGACACTTTTGACACATTGTTGGGACCCTTGACAATTATACAGCGATCAGTGCTATAAAAAAAATGACTGTGTAAATGTCACTGGCAGGGAAGGAGTTAACACTAGGGGGAGACAAAGGGGTTAACTGTGTTCCCTATGTGTGTGTTCTAACTGTGTGGGATGGAAGTGACTATATGAGATGAGAGATTGTGGTTCCCAGCTCGTAGAAACTCACAATCTCTGTCTCCTCTCCTCACAGAACTGGGATGTGTGTTTACACACACGTCCCTATTCTGCCTCTCGTGGACGTGATCATTCGTGGATGGCAGTAATCACAACCACTGGTCACGAGCATCGGCACCCCAGCAGTGTAGCATGCACGCCTGCTATCCCGCAAAGAGAAGGCAAATGTATTAAATAATTTCTTCAGCTCTGTGTGTACAAAGGAGGATGTGGGAGCTCATGTCTATAATGGGGGTGGTAGTGACACAGCCCCAAATGATCCACAATGGCTCAAAAGTGATATGGTCCAGAAATATTTAGACAGAATAAAGGTGGATAAAGTACCTGGACCAGATGACATTCACCCACGGATCCTAAAAGAATTGAGCTCTGTCATGTCTAGGCCATTGTTTCTAATATTTAGGGACTCGGTAATGACTGGAATGGTACCACTGGATTGGCGCAGGGCCAATGTGGTGCCCATATTTAAAAAGGGATCAAAGTCTTTGTCAAGTAACTATAGACCTGTTAGTTTAACTTCTATTGTCGGGAAGATACTGGCGAGTTTAATAAAACACCACATAGATGAGTTATAATTAAAGTGGTTATTAAAGTGGTATTTTAACCACTTAAGCCCCGGACCCTTTGGCTGGCGAAAGACCAGACCACTTTTTGCAATTCGGCACTGTGTCGCTTTAACTGACAATTGCGCGGTTGTGCGACGTGGCTCCCAAACAAAATTAACATATTTTTTTCCCCACAAATAGAGCTTTCTTTTGGTGGTATTTGATCACCTCTGTGGTTTTTATTTTTGCGCTATAAACAAAAAAAAGAGCGACAATTTTGAAAAAAAAAAAAATTATTATTTACTTTTTGCTATAAAAAATATCCCCAAAAAATATATTAAAAATTTGTTTTCCTCAGTTTAGGCTGATATGTATTCTTCTACATTGATTGGTTTGCACAAAAGTTATAGCATCTATAAAATATGGGATAGTTTTATAGCATTTTTATTATTATTTTTTTTAACTAGTAATGGCGGTGATCTGCAATTTTTAGAGGGACTGCAACATTGCGGCGGACAGATCAGACACTTTTGGGACCATTAAAATTGCATTGATTACTGTAAAAATGTCACTGGCAGTGAAGGGGTTAAAACTAGAGGCCAGTGAAGGGGTTAATGTGTACCTAGTTTGTGTTCTAACTGAAGGGGGATGGGACTGTGTAGGGAAACTAAATGATCGCTGTTCATACTCTGTATAAACAGACGATCTGTCACTTTACTCCTCAGAGAACCAGAAACTGTGTGTTTACACACACAGCTCCTGGATCTCTGTGTGCCCCTAGCGATTGCGGGAGCCCAGCGGTGATCGAGACTGCCGGTCACTCGCATAGGCCTCAGGAGCGAGTGGGGGAAAAGCGCGTGTGCCTCCGGCGGCGCACAGGCACCCCCTAGTGGCCATTTATGGTACCAGCTGGGTGGCTGTGGACGTGGTATACTTGGACAGAGGGGTGGCTGTGGACGTGGTATACTTGGACAGAGGGGTGGCTGTGGACGTGGTATACTTGGACAGAGGGGTGGCTGTGGACGTGGTATACTTGGACAAAGGGGTGGCTGTGGTATACTTGGATTTTGCAAAAGCGTTTGACAGTTCCCCCCCACACACGGCTAATTTTTAAGGTAAAGTCTACAGGCTTGGAAATATCAATTTGTAAATGGATAGAAAACTGGATAAAAGACAGAATTCAGAGAGTAGTGGTTAATGATTCTTACTCTAAATGGTCTAAGGTTATCAGTGGTGTACCCCAAGGTTCAGTGTTGGGATCCTTACTTGTTAATATCTTTATAAATATTGGGTCTGGGATAAAAAGTACCATTTCTGTCTGCAGATGACACCAAGCTATGCAGTGGAATAACGTCCTTACAACATGTCTCCAATTTACAAGCCGTCCTCAATGCTCTGTCTAATTGGGCGACTATGTGGCAGATGAGATTTAATGTTGATAAATGTAGTTATGCACTTGGGGGCTAATAATATGCATCATAAATACTAGGAGGAGTACAACTGGGGGAATCCATAGTGGAAAAGGATCTGGGGGTTTTAGTAGATCATAAGCGCAATAATAGCATGCAATGCCAAGCTGCAGTTTCCAAAGCGAGAAAAGTCCTTTCTTGTATTAAGAGAGGTATGAACTCCAGAGAGCGAGATATAATTTTGCCCCTGTACAAATCATTAGTAAGACCTCATCTGGAATATGCAGTTCAGTTTTGGGCTCCAGTTCTCAAAAAAAGATATCGGGGAACTGGAGAAAGTGCAGAGAAGGGCAACCAAACTGATAAGAGGCATGGAGGAGCTCAGCTATGAGGAAAGATAAGCAATGGGATGTAAGAGGTAATTTACACTCTGGTGCTGTGACAGGATGGCACCTACTGGATTTTCGAGACATCCACCTTGAGGACGTAGGGTGATGCAGGATTAGTGCTGTGGTAAAAAATTAAAAGTCTTTAACTGATCAAATGCAGCTTGTGCTGAGGGTGTTCACAGAAAGCGAGTTTTTTGCTTTGTCAACTGCGTAATGGAGGAGATGATAGCAGAGGAATTCTTAATAAACTTGCAATAGAAGTTGGCGAACCACGCAAATCTCTGCATGCTCTTTCTGTCCGATGGAAAGGGTCATTCAAAGATAGACCTAACTTTCTGGGGGTCCATAGAAATGCCTGAGGTAGAAATAATAAGTCCCAGGACATGGATTGTTTCTTTTATTAAATTCACATTTCTCTGCCTTTGTGTACAGTCCATGCTCTCCAGGGCCGCCATCAAGGGGAGTACAGCCCATACACTTGTAAGGGGTCCCAGCATCTGGACGGGCCCGGCCGACTGGCAGGGATGTGAGAATGCAGGGGTGGGTGCAGAGGAGCTCCGTGGATGCTTCTGTGTGAGAGTCGGCAGGCTGCTGCTCTGTCATGAGCTAACATCAGGCTCTTTGCTGCCACCTCTGGCCATTTCCTGCATGTGCACCCCTCTGCATGTGGAAAAAAAGAGCTGGGACTAGGACCACCAAGGGCTGTTGTGTAGGGGGGCCTGAGTGTAACTGTGTACATGCATGTGTGTGTACATATCTGTGTGTACATGTCTTGTGTGTGTACATGCCTGTGAGGGTGTACATGTCTCTGTGTGTATACATCCCTGTGAGGGTGTACATGTCTCTGTGTGTATACATCCCTGTGAGGGTGTACATGTCTCTGTGTGTATACATCCCTGTGAGGGTGTACATGTCTCTGTGTGTACACATGCCTGTGAGTGTGTACATGTCTCTGTGTGTACATTTCTCTGTGTGTACACATGCCTGTGAGTGTGTACATGTTTCTATGTGTATACATGCCTGTTTTTGTACATGCCTGTCTCTGTATGTGTACATGCATGTCATATATACACTTAAGTGGTGCTAGGAGTGTACAGGTGTGAGGGGCTGAGAGCGTACAGGTGTGAGAGGGGGGGCTGAGAGCGTACAGGTGTGAGAGGGGGGGGCTGAGAGCGTACAGGTGTGAGGGGGGCTGAGAGCGTACAGGTGTGAGGGGGTCTGAGAGCGTACAGGTGTGAGGGGGTCTGAGAGCGTACAGGTGTGAGGGGGGCTAAGAGCGTACAGGTGTGAGGCGGGCTGAGAGCGTACAGGTGTGAGGCGGGCTGAGAGCGTACAGGTGTGAGGCAGGCTGAGAGAGTACAGGTGTTAGGGGGGGCTGAGAGCGTACAGGTGTGAGAGGGACTGAGAGAGTACAGGTGTGAGGGGGGCTGAGAGAGTACAGGTGTGAGGGGGGCTGAAAGCGTACAGGTGTGAGGGGGGCTGGGAGCATACAGGTGTGAGGGGGCTGAGCGCTTACAGGTGTGAGGGGGGCTGAGGCACTAAGAAACTCAAGACTTGGTGGGATGGCCAGCGGGTGGGACCATGGGAAATGTTGGTGGTCAGACAATTTCTGATGGCTGCCCTGATGCTCTCTTAGATTGCCAAGTACCTTTTTTAGCATGTTCACTGTGCACTACTATGGATATTGAGAAGATGAGGATGTCGTCAAGGTACACAATCATGAAATGGTCAAGAAAGTCTCTGAAAATATTGTTTACAAAAGTCTGAAAGGTTGCTGGTGCATTGCACAACCCAAAGGACCAGACAAGATAGTTCTAGTTCAGAGAGGGGAATAATGTGCCCAAAGGGTAGCTCAGCACCTGGCAAAAGTTCAATTGGGCAGTCATATGGGTGATGGGGTGGCAAGATGTCAGTCTTCTTTTTATCAAATGTCCAGAAACTTGTGGTATTCTGGAGGCACAAGCTGTGATCCAGAGGGATCAGAGTGTAGAAAAAATAAAAATGGGTTGCCTGCTGCACTAGATAACACTAGAACTAAAAACATATAATAACAGGACGAGCAGCCAGCACAGTATTGGTGAACAACAATAATTGCAATGTATATAGAATAGGTGCAGCGCTAAGAAATGTCCATAGATCCCTTCTGATCATCAGTTGGAAATATTAATGATAAGGTCCATAGGGCACACCAGAAAATCGGATAGGAGAGAATCACCACCACCGGCACTCAGACACACTGCCTCTTACCCTCATCTTTGGACCCTTATTATAGGGGTCAAATAAGCATTGCATGGAAGAGGGAAACCTCAAACCGCCATAAATAACCAGACACAAGCCAAGATAGCAGGCCGGAAGCAGGATGGATAGAACTCTCCACACTTGATCCCCACAACATTGAATCCATGTACATAATTTGGCCCATGAAATAGAAGTAAATGTGCCTCATAGTGCAGTAAGCTTTATAAAATGCTTTATTAACCGTTTCAGCACCGGGCCATTTTACACCCTTCCTTACCAGAGCGGCACTGCGCCGATTTAACTGACAATTGCGTGGTTGTGCGACGTTCCACCCAAACAAAATTGACGTCCTTTTTTTCCCACAAATAGAGCTTTCTTTTAGTGGTATTTGATCGCCCCTGCGTTTTTAATTTTTTGCGCTATAAACAAAAGAGTGACAATTTTGAAAAAAAACACAATATTTTTAACTTTTTGCTATAATAAATATCCCATTTTTTTTTTAATTTTTTTTACTCAGTTTAGGCCGATACGTATTCTTCTACATATTTTTGGTAAAAAAAAATTGCAATAAGCGTATATTGATCGGTTTGCGCAAAAGTTATAGCGTCTACAAAATAGGGGATAGATTTATTGCATTTTTTTTTTTTTTTTTTTTTTTTACTAGTAATGGCGGCGATCTGTGATTTTTTTTTTTTCGTGACTGTGACATTGCGGCGAACACTTCGGACACTTTTGACACATTTTTGGAACCATTCACATTTACACAGCGATCGTTGCTATAAAATTGCATTGATTGCTGTGTAAATGTGACTGGCAGGGAAGGGGTTAACACTAGGGGGCGCTGCAGGGGTTAATGTATTCCCTATATGTGTGATTCTAACTGTGGGGGGAGGGGACTCAAGGGGAGGAGACCGATCATGTGTTCCTCCGTACTGGGATCACATGATCGGTCTCCTCTCCGTTGACAGGGCGTGGAGCTGTGTGTTTACACACACAGCTCCACGGTCCCGTTGTTTTAACGGGCAATCGCGGGTGCCCGGCGGACATCGCTGCCGCCGGGCACTCGCACCGGGTCCCTAGCGACGCCGCGGGCGCGCGCGCGCCCCTCAGGCGGCCAGGAATGAGAGGACGTCATATGACGCCCACCCAGGATGGGAGATCCACCTTGTGGGCGTCATATGACTATGGGCGGGTAGGGAAGTGGTTAATAAAAACGCTATATTGCACTTACATGCTCAAGGTGAAACACAGGCATTGAATAGTAGCCTAAAACCGCCAGCAAGATGGCCGCCGCATCCCGGAATACACTCTCATCACGTTATGTCACAAGCTCCCACCTACACATTTTGTCATATGTTTGACGTCATCAGGGGCGTGGCTTAGCATTCATAGAGGTTCATTATATAGGCAGGACGTTAAAATTAGGGCAGAAATTGGAAGAGTTCCACACAACAGAGACGGCAAGAGGAAGCAACATCACTTAAGCCTCAATGCTCAAATTGTCTCACTGAGCAAACTTATATTAAAAAGTTAAATTATCAACTTACTATCAAACATCATGGAGCAGTCACACATTTACAAGTGTGCGCTATATGTGGAAATTTAGTTTTTCCTCAGAACAGTAAATGGGGTTCTGAGGGTTAATTGTACAGGTTTACTTGGGCATCAGTTTGGCTGGGCTGTACTAGGGTTCTGCCTGATCATGGGTGCAGTTAGGTACCCATGACAGGTCAAGAACAAGCCTGGTTGGACATTTTGGGTATCAGTCTTCTCCGGAGCCAATCAGTGGGTGCGTCTGGCCTCGCTGTGTAGTCTGAGGAAGGGTACTTAAGGTGCTGAAGTCACATGTTCGGGGTTCGGCCGCAGTCCTGTTTCGTGGTTCTGGACCGGGGTAGCCCTGCGAGGGGTCCCGGGCCTAGAAGCGTTTGCCATCCCGCAAACATGGTCAGTTTGACCAGCCCCAGAGACCCGCTTGGTCTGGGGCAGGGATCTGTCTGTTCCCGAGTCTCAGAGCCGGTTAGCCCGAGGCCCAGTAACTGAAGGAGGATTCAAGGCGTCCCGGTGTGCTTTGGGTATTGGAGGGGCACCACAGCTCATACAAGTGACCGGGGGAGGACTCTTCAGAGGAGGGCCAACAAGCTGGCATCTCAGTAAGAGCCTGGAAACTGAGTTGTCTGGACACTAAAGAATCCACACTTCCACAGTGCTGCCAAGGAGACAGAGAGAGTCCCACGTACTGTGAGAAAGGTTCCCTTTCACCTTCAGTTGCAAGTTTATTCTGTGTCAGAGACTTTTGCAAATTTCCGGATCTCATTGTTGGCTGCTAGACCTCTGGCTAGAGGTTTATCCGTCATTGAAGAGCCCAGCTGTGAGTGGCTACTCTCTGGGATGATTAGAGACATTCAGTGGATGTAAGCAGTTCAAGGTGCCTGAGTTTCGTCACCCTTGCCCTCTATTCCTTTCTGAGACTGTGTTTATGTTGGATGTTACCACTGCAGAATAAAAACCTTTTCAAGGACTTTTATGTGTCAGCATCCGAAGTTGTTGGGTACTAACCCTGGGAACCCCTGGACATTCGTTGACAAGCCACGAGGAGGTAACTGGTAAGCCCAAAAGTCAAGGCTGCCCCTCAAGGGGTTATGGCCACTACAATCATTCAGACTTACTGATAGCAACCGGTTTGGGAACAATCATCGAAATTAAAATGGAACAGAATTAGAATCGATATGCCGGAAAACAGCACCATCTTGGGGGCTAAGACCAAATTATAAGTAAAAAAAAAAAAACATAATTTGCATTGCAATTAATACATACATGCTAAATAGCTTCTTAAATGTCATTCAGACTTACACTTAAAAATAGTTCTAGGGTACGATAGCGAAGAAAAAAAAACACAGAAAAAAAACAGTACTACCACTAAAAAATCAATAAAAACAAAAATGTATATTTAAAAGCATAATGAGGAAACCCTATGCATTGTTGATGAATGCACTCACATCCCACTCAACATTCAAACCAAAAGGATTATAGGTCTTAGCCCTATAAATCCACTCGGTTTCAAGCTTGGACACACCCCTAGTCATGTGACTTCCTCTCCAGTCCCCCCATAAATTTGTCAACACCCAAAAATAAAGTTCCCTTGGGGTTTCCGTTATGGCAAAGGTCATAATGCTTGGAGAGGCTGTGCTTGAGGAAGCCATTTTTAATATTTGCAATGTGTTCCTTCAACCAGACTTGGAGTTAAACCCTTCTTAATCTGTGAAGGATCTTGGAGTAGTTTTTCATGCCTGAATATGTCAAGTGGTTTTCCAAAACTGCAAAGTTTGCAAAATGTAATTCTGTGTATGAAGAATCATGGAGACAACATTTATGTCAGCGAGGGATTGCATTGTCCCATTGCAACATTTTACAGTGGCCATTCCAGTGCTGACTTGGGCCAAGTGGCACATGGGGGCTTTTCAATTTGCCTTCCTCAGTCAATGGGATGGGCTGCCTTTGGATCAAAAGGTCTTTGTGTCTGCACAAATTAGCAAGAGCGTATGTTTTGGACACCAGTGTGCCTCTTTTGTGGCGTGCCTCTCAGCCCAGGAGATGGAATAATTCTACAGTCGGATGCCAGTCTGCCTCCAGTCTGAGGAGACAAGTGCAAGGGCATTAAAGCCTAGTGGAATGCAGATGCTCTGACTGAAATAAATGAAGGCAGTTTTTTCTAGCCTTGCAACCTTTCAGGATCTTTTCTCCAAGAGGCCTGAATGAAGTTGATGATGATTGACACCAAGACAGCAGTAGTTTACATTGCCCATCAAGGGGGCACCAAGGGTCTGTCTTTTCCTGTTTTCATAACATAAACTTTTCACTGGGTGGAGAGCCGCTTAGACAGTTAACAGCAGTCCACTTACCGGGAGAGCAGGATCCACTAATGGATCAGTTAGGCAAATTATTTTCCAATGGACAAAACTAATTTATGCCATACAGGTGCTTTCCACCTATCGAGGAGGCCTTGGTTTGCATTGCTTCCCCAGATGTCATCAGTAAGGATGGGCCCGGTGTTCGATTCAAACCCATGTTCGAATCGAGCACCGGGCGTTCGCTCGCTCGGCGAGCCCAGAACTATCGCATCAAATTCGTGTGATGCGAGCGGCCCCGCAATGCATTGCGGCCCGCGCAGTGCAATGCTGGCTGATGATTGGCCAAGCATGCACTGTGACCCCGCATGCTTGGCCAATCACAGCGCCGGCAGCGAGGAGAGCCATAATAGCTCAGGGGCTTTAGTACACGCCCCACGGTATAAGAGGCCGCCGCGCCGGCGGCCTCGCATATTCTGTTTCAGTTAGTGTCAGCGTGTCAGTGTGCTGCTGACAATATGTGCTCTATTTCTGGAGATATGTGTGTGCGTGCTGTTAGAACAGCATTGCAGTATCACATCTGGGGGGTGTCTATAGGTGGCCTGTGAAGGGGGGCAGGTTTCCTGTGCTTAGAACTTTCCCTGCAAAAAAGTGTCATTTTTGCAGGAAAAAAGCTATTTAAAAGCACTCGCGGCTAATGAATTGATGGCTCCTGTAACACAGAGAACTGTCATTCATTAAAAAAAACAAAAAAAAAAGCGTAGGGGTCCCCCCAAATTCAATAACCAGGCCCTTCAGGTCTGGTATGGATATTAAGGGGAACCCCAGCCAAAAAAAAATAAAAAAAAATGGCGTAGGGTCCCCCTTAAAATCCATACCAGACCCTTGAGGTCTGGTATGGATTTTAAGGGGAACCCTAGCCAAAAAAAATGGCGTGGGGTCCCCCTCAAAATCCATACCAGACCCTTATCCGAGCACGCAACCTGGCAGGCCGCAGGAAAAGAGGGGGGGGACGAGAGCGCCCCCCCTCCCGCCTGAACCGTACCAGGCCACATGCCCTCAACATTGGGAGGATGCTTTGGGGGTCTAAGACCCCCAAAGCACCTTGGCCCCATGTTGATGAGGACAAGGGCCTCTTCCCCACAACCCTGGCCATTGGTTGTGGGGGTCTGCGGGCAAGGGGCTTATCGGAATCTGGAAGCCCCCTTTAACAAGGGGACCCCCAGATCCCGCCCCCCCCCCTGTGTGAAATGGTAAGGGGGTACAAAAGTACCCCTACCATTTCACCAAAAAAGTGGCAAAAATTGTAAAAATGACAGGAGACAGTCTTTGACAATTCCTTTATTAAAATCTTCTTTCTTCTTTCTTCATCCTTCGGTTTCTTCATCTTCTCCTTCCGTCATCTTCTTCCATCTTCTTCCATCTTCTTCCATCTTCTTCTTCCTCCGATCCGCTTCTTCTTGCGCTGGTCTTCTCGTCCTTCTCGTCCGGCATCTTCTTCCGTCGGCGTCGGTGTCGGTGTCTCTGTGTCTTCTTGGGCCGCTCCGCGCAATGGGAGGCTCCTGCTGTGTGAGGCTCCGCTCCGTCTGACAGGTCTTTTATAATGGAGGGCACCTGGTGACCCCGCCCCCTCTGACGCACAGGGACGTCATGGGGAATTCCATGATGGCTTTCCCCATGAAGTCAGAGGGGGGCGGGGTCATCAGGTGCCCTCCGTTTTAAAAGACCTTTCAGACGGAGCGGAGCCTCATATAGCGGGAGCCTCCCATTGCGCGGAGCGGCCCAAGAAGACACCGACGCCGACGGAAGAAGATGCCGGACGAGAAGGACGAGAAGACCAGCGCAAGAAGAAGCGGATCGGAGGAAGAAGAAGATGGAAGAAGATGGAAGAAGATGGAAGAAGATGACGGAAGGAGAGGATGAAGAAACCGAAGGATGAAGAAAGAAGAAAGAAGATTTTAATAAAGGAATTGTCAAAGACTGTCTCCTGTCATTTTTACCATTTTGCCACTTTTTTGGTGAAATGGTAGGGGTAGTACCCCCTTACCATTTCACACAGGGAGGGGGCCGGGATCTGGGGGTCCCCTTGTTAAAGGGGGCTTCCAGATTCCGATAAGCCCCCCGCCCGCAGACCCCCACAACCAATGGCCAGGGTTGTGGGGAAGAGGCCCTTGTCCTCATCAACATGGGGACAAGGTGCTTTGGGGGTCTTAGACCCCCAAAGCATCCTCCCAATGTTGAGGGCATGTGGCCTGGTACGGTTCAGGCGGGAGGGGGGGGCGCTCTCGTCCCCCCCTCTTTTCCTGCGGCCTGCCAGGTTGCGTGCTCGGATAAGGGTCTGGTATGGATTTTGAGGGGGACCCCATGCCATTTTTTTGGCTAGGGTTCCCCTTAAAATCCATACCAGACCTCAAGGGTCTGGTATGGATTTTAAGGGGGACCCTACGCCATTTTTTTTTTTTTTTGGCTGGGGTTCCCCTTAATATCCATACCAGACCTGAAGGGCCTGGTTATTGAATTTGGGGGGACCCCTACGCTTTTTTTTTCATTTTTTTTTATTTTTTATCAATGACTTTTTTTTATGAATGACTTTCAGTTTCAATGAATGACTGTTCTCTGTATTACGGGAGCCGTAAATACACATTAGCCGCGAGTGATTTTAAATAGTTTTACTTTCAAAAGTGACACTTTGTGCAGAGACAGTTCTAAACACGGGAAACATGCGCCCCTTTACAGGCATACTATAGACACCCCCTAGGTACGAAATTTAAAGGAATATTACACTTTTTTTTGTTTCAATTTAAGCATTATTAAAATCACTGCTCCTGAAGAAACGGACGTTTTTAAAAAAGAAAATTTGCATTGATACATGTCCCCTGGGGCAGGACCCAGGTCCCCAAACACTTTTTATGACATTAACATGCATATTAGCCTTTAAAATTAGCACTTTTAATTTCGAACGTTCGCATCCATTATAACTAATAGGGTTCTAAAGCTCGCACGGACTTTAAGTCCGTTCGCGGGTTCTGGTGCGAGCCGAACGGGGGGGTGTTCGGCTCATCCCTAGTTATCAGCACCACCAATCCCATTTCTGGTCATGCAAGATCTTTTATGCCAACGGCAGCACCCCAATCCAGTGAGACTCTTAATAGCCTGGCTATTGAATCAGCCAGACTAGTGGTGCAGGGATTCTCATGCGAGGTGGTTCAGACCTTGGTGAACACCACAAGACCATGAATGCTACATATATAAGAGGATATGAAGGAAGTTTGTGCTGTTTGCTTAGCAAAGTTTTCTCTCCTGTGTCTCCAGCTCTAGCCAATATCCTGGACATTTTTACAATCAACACTTGAGGTTAGTCTGGCATACAACTTCATTAAAGTACAGATCTCTGCCGTTATTCTCTTTTTCAGGCTGCAGATGGGTGGAAGAGCCATTGAACAAATACTTCATGCAGGCTGTAATCCATATACGACCACCAACGAAATCCTTGTTTCCTTCACGGGACTTGGTTCTGAAAGCACAAGTACAGGCATTCTTTGCTCCAATAGCTTAATTTCCATTGCAGTTTCTAGTGGTAAAACAACTTCCTCAGACAGCGGTTGCTTCAGACAGAAGGATGTTGGAGATTGCAACTTTCCTGCAAAGATCCCTTTTGTGTCTTTTTACCAGACATGGTGATACTACGTCTGTCTCCAAAGCTCAATTCTAAAGTGGTATTCAGTTTCCAGGAAAACTGGGGGCAGTCCCTCCAAGCATTCACACGGGGTCACTGAGTACATAGCAGGAAGACTTCAAGTCCTTACACAAGTTGCTACCAATGTACATACAAAGGTCAAAAGATGTGAGGAAAATGGATAATCTTTTGATTTCCCCATCAAGTTCTTGAGTCCTTTTCTACTGGTGATTGGATTGGCATGCAGGAAGTAGGCCTTTCTGCCCAGGAACAGGTGCAAGCGCCTTCGACCTGAGGAGTGGCAGCCTTTGGGGCAGTTATGCCAGGATTTCAGTGGAAGATATACAGGCATGCAGTCAGAAAGTTCAGCGAAGTTTGGGATGAGACACATACTGTATATACTCGAGTATAAGCCAAGACTTTCAGCCCTTTTTTTAGGGCTGAAAGTGCCCCCCTTCGGCTTATACTCAAGTCACCGCTGTCTGCCTACATGATCAGCGTGTCATGCAGACAGACGGCGGCCATTGCAGTGTTCAAAAGCCGCGCCTCCTCCTCCTCCTCATCTGTGATAGGAGGAACACAAATTTTCCCAGCAGTGAGTCAGTGTTCCGCCTATCACGGACATTCTGTCATTCTCATCTCATGGATGAGGATGAGAGGATTTCCGTTATAGGCAGAACACTGAACACTGACTGCTGGGAAAACAGAGTGTTCCTCCTATCATGGACGAGGCGCAGCTTTTGTACATTGGAATGACCATCTGTTTTGCCTTACACGCTGATCGGCACAGGAAAAATGCAATGGGGTACACAGGATGCAGATCGCACAGGGAGGTATATAACGATCGGCACAGGAAGACTGCAATGGTGGACACAGATCGCACAGGGAGGCATATAACGATCGGCACAGGAAGACTGCAATGGTGGACACAGGATGCAGATCGCACAGGGGGGTATGTACAGGACACAGGGGGTATGTACAGGACACAGGGGAATATGTACAGGACACAGGGAGGCATGCAGCTGCAGATGGGCATTGTTGACCCTCTTTTCCACTTACAGTAGCTGCTGCATTTCTCACCCTTGGCTTATACGCGAGTCAATACGTTTTCCCAGTTTTTTTTTTGTGGTAAATTAGGGGCCTAGGCTTATATTCGGGTCGACCTATACTCAAGTATATACGGTACATATTTTTTTGTCTTTGGCAGCTTTTCTTTAATTGTCAGTGTGAGGAAACGTCCCTACACTCCTCTTGAGTGCTTTTGTCATATACCACTTCCTCCCAGTCTGAATATAGATATCAGATATTCCAACCGCTCACAAGCACAAAACAAGACGAGACTTGCTTAGTGCTAACATGGACTGATTTATTAGAATCAAAATGACAAGTATTTATAATACAGTAGAAGAGGAGGTCCCCCCTCCTGCTCATATTATTCTAACAATACAACTGTAGCTAGAAACAGAATTAACCTGAGCTAATTATATAAATCAACACTCAGACTAGTTGACTGAGAGATAAGACTTTTCAGGGTAAGACTTTACGGCTCCTAGCTCACTAACTATTCAATACACATTACCATAAACATTAACACAGGGTTAAGTAGAACAAACAACAATGTGTGGAATACTCTTACAAGCTAGACTAGACTCATTTACACAACAGACAGGTGGCTGGAGTTCATGACATTAGCATCTGACAGTGTGTGTCCCAACAGCATGGGACAACACACATTATATAACATATATACCGTATTGAATCTGACTAGCACAGATTATAGTGGGGTTCTCATTCACCCTGTGCCCCTTAAAATCAAGGGCCCATAATCGCTCGGCAAGAGGCTCGCATTTAGTCCTCTCCAGAAGCCTGTGTCCCGGCTAAGTCTGTCACAGTCAGTGTTTCTTTTCATGTGTTCTCTCTCGCCCATTTATACAGCTATTATTTCAGTGTCTGCTGACGTGAGTTATGGCCAGGAATACGGAAAATTGTTATCAAATACCGTCATTTTCCTTTCTTGGCCTGTCCTCACGTCAGCACCGGACTCCCTCCCTAGTGGGTTATAACACTTATAACACTTCAGTGGGGGAGGGGCTATCTTTTATTTAGCTAGGAAGAGGTGGTCCAATAGGGCACCAGATAAGGAATTAACCCATTGTGTGCTGACGTGCGGACAGGCCAGGAAAGGCAAATTGCGGTAAGTATTTGATAACAATTTTCCGTATTCTCACCAGGGAATGGGACATAATTTGGGGAATGAATTAGGATATACAGTTGAAAGATATAATAAAAGAAGAAAAGATCTTCCCATATCAGGAATTAAAAAACACAGGGGGGATTGAGTGACACTGAATGAATGGAGGTTTTTACAGCTAAAACATTTTGTATCAACTCTACCACAGCCAATTAAAAAGGAAGAGGATCTGAATATAATTGAACATCTTTGTAATTCACAGGAGACTGTGAAAAACTCTGTAGCACAGATTTATAAAATACTCACGGGGTTGGCAGAGATGAGAATCCCTCCATTCATTAGAAAATGGGAAAGGGAATGGGGAACACGATTAGAAAAATGACAAAGAAGTAAAATACTAAAAGCAGTACATAACTCTGCAGTAGACATAAATACAAGTGTAAGGCTGACCGCAGATCAGCCTGTATTTGTAGGAGGAGTCAGGCTGCATAAAGCCTGCCCTCCTTTGCCTCCTCCCCTCGTGGTCGTAGGCTCTCGTGACGTCATTTCCGGGTCCCCGCTGTGCAAGTCGGCTGCAATCGTGGTGGCGGTTCCTCTCTTGGTGCTCACGCCAGGCACCACTGGGGAGACCGACCGCCTGCCCATCTACCTTCTTATCGCCTGCTTCTCCTGGTGCTCACGCCGGGGGGGATGTTTGGCCACCCGCTGCCAGCTCCCCCTCTCCTGGTACAATTTTTCCTCATTGGGGGGCTGTCCACCCGATTCTCCCGGTGCTCGTGCCCGGAGGGGGGATGTCCGGCCCCCCGCCCGCTTCTCCCGGTGCCGCCTGGCCACATTGAATGCTCCATCTGGCATTTTGGGGGGGGGTGGCGCTCGCCTGTGCTCATGCCAAGGGGGGGGTCTGTCCTCCCTCTTTCTCCCTAGTCCACCAGCATCAGGGGGAGGGCGGTATCTCTGCATGTCACCACTCCCATACAGTATGAGAAGTGAATGGGAGCGGGGAGAGGGCCCTAGAGGACGTTAGGAGCAGGGCTCATTTACATCAACACGCCCAGGGGCTGTACAGGGGGGGGGGATTCAATGTATGTTGTGAGCTGTGCTAGTGTCTCCTGCTGGGGCTCCTCTGCAGCAAGCATGTGTTCCAAACCAATGTTCTCACAGCAATAATAGACAATTTCTCCTCACATTGTACATTTATAGTTGCATCTCTCGGATCCAGGGCACGACACCCAGTTTCAGCATTTCTGCGGCCTGTACAGCCAGGTGTTCAGGAGCTGCATCCAATCAGTCATGCAAAGCAACGACAGGCTCCGCAGTTGTTCACGTGACCACACATTTTATGTTGTAATATTGGCGCATTTTCTGGGGGGGGGGGGGGTTCCAGGTAGGTATGGTCTCATGCAAGATACAGTTTCTCGTGCAGTTTACGTTTCTCATAATTTACGGTTTTTCATGCAATTTACGGTTTTTCATGCAATTTACGTTTTTTATGCAATTTACGTTTCTCATGCAGTTACGGTTTCTCATGCAATTTACGGTTTCTCCCCTAAAATTTATGGTTTCTCATACAATTTACAGTCTCTCATGCAATTTACGGTTTCTCACGCAATGTACGGTTCTCATGCCAATTCACGTTTTTCCCATGTTTCTCACATTTCCTGTGTTTCTTACGTATTCTCACGTTTCCCATGTTTCTCACGTTTCTTACGTATTTCCACGTTTCTCATGTTTCCCACGTTTCCCGTGTTTCTCACGTTTTTCATGTTTCCCATGTTTCTCACGTTTCCCATGTTTCACACGTTTTTTTAAGTTTCTCACATATTCTTACGTATTCCCACGTTTCTCATGTATTCCTACGTTTCTCATTTTTCTTATGTATTCTCACGATTCTCATGTTTCCAACGTTTCTCACATATTCTAATGTTTCCCATGTTTCTTACGTATTCTCACGTTTCTCATGTTTCCCATGTTTCTTACGTATTCTCACGTTTTCCATGTTTCTTACGTTTTCCCATGTTTCTTACAATTTCCCATGTTTCTTATGTTTTCCCATGTTTCCTACGTTTTCCTATGTTTCTTACGTTTTCCCATGTTTCTTACGTTTCCCACATATTCTCACGTTTCCCACGTATTCTCACGTTTCCCACGTATTCTCACGTTTCCCATGTTTCTTACGTGTTCTCACATTTCCCATGTTTCTCACGTTTCTTACGTTTCCCAGGTTTCTTACGTATTCTCACGTTTCCCATGTTTCTTATGTTTTCCCATGTTTCTCACGTTTTCCCATGTTTCTCACATTTCATGTCATATGCTTTTTCATGTCATTGCCTTTCGGTTGCTGCATTTCCGTTAGCTAGTGCTTACATCCAGGATCTGTCATGTCTACAGATCCATACGGGCTTTCGTTTTTAATTGTTGTCCCACAATCTTCTCGCCTGTAGTCCATACGTCATACGTGCACTTTCACCATTAGACCTTTACTACTACCCACCACAGCCTGTGGGTACCTTAGCCCTGAGCCTGGGTTCAGACTAGTGCGGTGCGAATTCAAGGCCCTGCGTGACTGCGCAGTGAAACGCCGGCTGTTCTGCGGATTGTATGCGTTTTCTGTGCGAAGCCGCTGCGAATTCATTAGTAACCCTTCCTGCCTAATTTGAGTTGCTAATTTTGTGCTGACCAAGCTTTTTGGCTGATTGTCTGGCTGCTTATAAAACCTGGTAGGTCAGTCTACACTTCCTGGTTGTCCAGCAGACTGTACCTGTGTTTTGTGTGTTTCTTTGCAAGATGTGTGCTGCTCTGCCAATGATCATGCCAACTGTTGTTGCTGCCACAGCAGCAATTTTGCTGGAAGAAGAAAATCGTAGAAGGAGCACAAAGGAGAACAAAAAACTTGCCTGTCAAGTAGGCCTCTTCCCTGTTTTATCAAAATGTGTCATGTTGTTCCTTAACCATGAAACAACCTCATCACAGATTCTGATATGTTTTTTGGAAAGGGGGCTCATAGGCGTATTGAGTTTCGGAAGCTGGGTCATCACTGACAGTGTGGGGAGCAGGCCTAGCCTCCCCATGTTGACTTTGCCCATACATACCCTGAGTTTGGGGGGGGGCCCTAATTGAAGGAAGTGGGGATGGGATGGGAATGGAAGGTTACTGTGTGGCCCTTCATATCTTGAGATTGGCCTGTCATAACTTGAGGGATATGATGGTGGATTATAGGGGTAAGGATGGTGTTGCTGCTCAGGGTAGTGCGGGTATCTTGGGTAGTGATGGAGAGGTCTTGGTTGGGGCACATTTGGGTATTTAATTGCAGCTTCCTCCTGTGGCTGGGAGAAGGAGTGCAGCATTTTTTCTATATTTTTTCGCATTTCATAGTACCGCTCTGGGGGTATCTTTTTAATTAGTGGTACAAAACTGAGCGCCAGGATTGTATCGGGACATAAAAATGCATCCACCTTTCCCGTCATGTTTTTTAACATGTCTAGTAAGCGCTCACTTAGGTCTGGTTGGGATAGTGTTGGGCGCCTCCGTGGCACTTTGCCAGGCTGATCAATTTGTGCAGGAGCAGAGGATGGCCCAGGAACAGCCTCATCTGCCCCTGAACATTGTTCTTCTGGCTGAGTTTCCCAGAGACTGGAAGATGTTTGGATTAGTGCTAAATCCTCTGTGTCTTCTGGAATATCAATGGGTGCTTCCTCCTCTGTTTGTTGTTCTTGTTCTTCCTCCAAAACATCTTGCTCCTCGCAACTAGATTCTGTCCTGTTTTATATAGTAAAAATGTTAAAAAATAACTCGGCATCTTAATGATTACCAGATTGTGCGTTACATAGATGATGTAAATGAAAACTTACTCCCTCATCTCCACAATGGGTTGTAGAAAATCCAAGTCCCTGCCATACATATAGGGTACCCTAGGCGCTGCCCCCGAGCCACTCCTTGTTTCTCTGAGGTGCCTCATATATTTTCTGTAAGCATCACGCATGCTATGCCATCTTGTCTGTAAGTAGCGCACTGAAAAATAAAGAACAACATAATGATTTTTTTTTTTTTTTGTCATTTTAGGTACTTAGCAACAGGAAATTCCTTTAGAAGTTTGCACTATGAATTCAAGGTTGAAGAATCAACGATTAGTGGCATTGTTCATGATACCTGCCTAGTCCTATGGGAAGAACTGAAGGACATTGTTATGAAGAAGCCCAAACCAGAAGAATGGCTGATGATAGCGGACCTATTCTGGGAGAGATGCAACTTCCCCGACTGTCTTGGAGCCATTGATGGTTAACATGTACGCATCCTCAAGCCTCCAGCTAGTGGGAGCCAATTTTTTAATTATAAAAAATATTTTTCGTTGGTATTAATGGCAGTGGCAGACGCAAATTATAAATTTATTTATGTTGATGGAGGTTCTTATGGCAGCAGCTCAGATTCTAGTGTATTCTCACATTCCTCATTTGGCCGCATGCTGCGTGACAATACACTAGACTTGCCCAATAATTCTGCCCTGCCAGGGACTACAGAGCCTCTCCTCCCACATGTATTTGTCGGAGATGAAGCTTTCGCACTGTCCCAGAACATGCTGAGGCCTTATTCAAGTCGCTCTCTGACAACTGAAAAAAGAGTGTTCAATTATAGGCTGACTAGGGCACGACGAGTAGTAGAATGTACATTTGGAATTCTTTGCAATAAGTGGAGATTCCTGCATACCTCTATTAACCTGAGTATTGATCATGCGATCAGTGCGATTAAAGCTGCCTGTGCCCTTGCAATATTCCTAGGGTCAGCACTACTGGTACACTTATTAGAGAAGAATTTAAGAATTTTTTTTTGGCACCAGCTGGGGAGGTGCCTTGGCAGATGAATTCTATTGACTAAAAATAAATATGTATTTTTTTGCTGGATGTAAATGCATGATAATATAATGCTAAGTGTGCTGTATGAAAAGTGTTGTAATTTTGGCTATGAAAAATAAAACTTTTTGACCTCACATTTCTGGTGTATGTCATATTACTGACCTTAGAAATTATAAGAATATGCATTTATTTAGGGACTCAACCATCCCTAGATAAACCTGTTATGTGCACAATGTTTACAGCATGTGGCCTGGTACAGATTTGGGGGTGACCACATGCTGTTTGTTAAAATATAATAAATTAAATTAATGTCCACCATCTAAAAAATACAGAACAGCATATACAGGTAGTAAAAGGTAATAAAAAAACTTACATTTGTCAGCCTGAACTTGGGAAGAGCACCTGTTCCACTCTGGCAAAAGGTCTCTGCCAATGTCCTGCCATGCACGTTTTTTGGCAACGTTGTCCTTATATTTAGGATGCCGGGTGTCATAAATCATGGGTTTCTCCCTCACAAGTCTGATCAACTCCTCACAATCCACAGATTCTTTCTCCTTTGTTGATGATGCTTTTCGTCCTCTTTTGGACATGCTGGTTCCATTCCGGATTTCAAAAGACACAGGGGAGGAACAGGAAGAAGGGGAGGTGTTGGAGTGGCGCGAATTTCTGTTCAGGACGCAAGCCAGATGCGAATCAGATGCGTGCCCATAGAAGATAATGGGCCTGAATTCGCACCTGATCCGTCCCGCAACGCACCAAAACGATTGCGGTTTTTCGGCAATTCGCATTGCGCATGCACCGGACATGTGTGAACGTGCCCCATTGAAAACAATGGGTTTTCAAATGTCCTGCGAATTCGCAGTAGTTTGCCCCGCTGCAAATTCGCTATAGTGTGAACCCAGGCTGAGTGTTCGTTTTTTAATTTCCTGTCTTGGCGCTGCAGGTTGCTCGGGCTCGCTTACTGCTTACAGTAGGGTGGTGTTGTCATTAGGTTCACTTTCATGCACTGTTGGTGTTGTCATTTCTGCGGGGTATTGTTATGTCATGGTTGTCTGTTATGTTCTCTGGTCATTTTCACACAGCTGGTTACCCATCACGTCTATGGGTTTAACAGATTGAGGTGATCATTTTTAATTGGCTTGTTCGGTGGCAAGTCTCCTCATCTGTTCTTAACGTTGCTCACATATTTCATACAAACTCACTTTTCTTGTGCAGTTAAGTTTCTCGTGCAGTTAAGTTTCTAGTGCAATTTACGTTTCTCATGCAGGTAAGTTTCTCGTGCAGGTAAGTTTCTCGTGCAATTTACGTTTCTCGTGCAATTACGTTTCTCATGCAATTTTTTGTTTCTATGTCAACTCACGTTCATGTTTCTCTCATTTTCCCAGGTTTCTCAAGTTGTTCATCAATTCACGTTCTTGTGCAACCGGCGTTTCTTATGCAGTTTGCGTTTTTCTTGCAGCCTTGGTTTTTATGCTGCTCACGTTTTTGTCAGCTCTTGTGACTCATGTTCTCATTCAGTCACGTTCCTTTCATGCAGCTTACATTCCTCTCACAGGTTTCTCAGTCTGCTCACGTTTCTCTCACAGTTTATGTTCCTGACCCAGTTGTGTCTCATTTCCACACTACCTTTCATTTCCTACCTACGTCCGGCTAGGAGTTGCGCAATAGTACGGAACTATTGGTAAGTCAGACTATTGCAGCTTCTACTGGCTCAGGGGCTTTAGTGGATTCCGCTACCCTCTTCGCAGCCAAATGCATACTTCATTATTCATTCAGGGTAGGAGTGGCTTCTGCAACTTTGTGCCAGGGGGCCTAAACCCTTATTATTTGGGTGGGTGGAGGTCGTCTTGTTTCTCTGGGTATGTCCCAGAGCCACATTTTTTGAGATACCGCAAGCGTTTGTCAATTTTGGCAGGTCATTTGTTAATTCACTGTGTAATAAGTCTGGTTGGTAAGCTTTCATCCTACTGTGTTTATTTTTGCCCCCTTTTAGGCATACTGACCACGTGACCCCGGCACACTTCAGGTCTATGTTCTCTGTTGCTCTTTGTTCCTTTCCTATACCATCCACAGATTGACTCCGAGTACAATTGAAATGAACTATAAATATATGTCAAGATGGTATATAACACACGAGAAGGCACAAAAATATCAACCAGAGAAATCACCATTGTGTTGGAGAGGTTGTAATATGAAGGGCACTATGATTTATATATGGTGGGAATGTCCTAAAATGTGGGAGTATTGGCAAGAGGTGGAGAAATGTATTGTAGAGGTTACAGGAATTGGAATACCAGATGACCCGTGGTGCTATTTCATAGTACAGATAAAACAATAAAGCAGTACAGTATTGCCACATTTGCTAAATGCGGCAAAGGGAGTTATCCCAAAAAAATGGCTAGACCCAGAAAGACCCTCAATAAGAGAATATTTTAAAAGAGTCAAGTACATACAGTATGGAGTACGTATGTAGTAGGGAAGAAGACAGGACAGAAAAATTTGTTGGAATTTGGGAAAAATGGACAGACTTTAACTGCTTGCCGACCAGCCGCCATCGTTTTACGGTGACAGGTCGGCACAATCCCACGAACCGCCGTAGCTATACGTTGGCTCGCGGGATTGGGATAGCAGGCACCCGCGCTGCCGGAGGTGCGCACCCACGCCTACTGCACTGTGGGGGTGCCGATGCTCATGGCCGATGGTCACGATGACTGCCGGCCACGAGCGATTGCAAGCACGAGGGACAGAACACGGAAGTGTGTGTGTAAACACACAAACCCCTGTTCTGAGAGGAGTGACAGATTGTGTGTTCCTATTAGCTAGGAACCACGACCTGTCACTTCCTCTAGTCAGTCCCCTTCCCTTTCAGTTAGAATCACCTCCCAGGGAACATGGTTAACCCTTCACTGCCAGTGACATTTTTACAGTAATCAATGCATTTTTATAGCACTGATCACTGTATAAATGACAATTGTCCCAAAAATGTGTCAAAATTGTCCGATGTGTCCGCAATAATGTTGCAGTCATGATAAAAATCGCAGATCGCCACCATTACTAGTAAAAAAAAAAAAAAAAGGCTATAAATCTAGCCCCTATTTTGTAGACGCTATAACTTCTGTGCAAACCAATCAATATACACTTATTTACCAAAAATAGGTAGAAGAATACATATCTCATCTTTGCTTCCTTTCACCACTCTGCATATCACGCATGTCATAGATGATAAGAGGGTACAGCGGTGGAGCAGATGAGAAGGAGGGTACAGCAGTGGGGAAAATGAGCAGAAGGGGTTCAGAGGTGGGACAGAAGAGCAGGAGGGTACATCAGTGGGGCAGATGTGCAGGAGTTATGCCCCATACACACGGTCGGATTATCCGATGGATTCTGTCCTATCGGACAATGTTGTCGTAAATTCCGACCGTGTGTAGGCACCATCGGACAGTTTACATCGGATTGTCCGACGGACAAAGTCCTATCTCCTGCTGGATAAATTTTCCGACAACAAAGTCCGATCACACCAATTCTGATCGTGTGTAGCGTAGTCCGACGGACAAAGTGCTACGCATGCTCATAAGAAATTCTGTGACGGAAGTGCTCGGTCAGGTAAAACTACCGTTCCTAATCGACACAGCACATTCGTCACGCGGCAATGTTAAAATGTCTTTAATGCAGCGCATTCTCTTTTTCTTTACAATGCAAGAAGAATGACGTGTTTTAGCTGCTCCTATTCACCCTCACTTCTCACAAACTTATTTATTTATTCTTTTTCAGGATTTCTTTAGTAGATGTTTATTTTTCCTCAGATCGTAAAAGAATGTTTGTTATATTTTTTGGATGATTTGTCATTTTTTTTTTTTTGTTTGGAATACATATTTTCTGGATAATTTATTTAGATTTTTGAGGGGGGGTTGTGTGTCTCAACTTAGCAAAACAACATTATTAACATTTGTATTTGTTAAATTTACTAGGAGTTTGTTGTTGGTGCCCCTTGTTAATTGGACTTCATGATTTGTGAAATGTACCTGCCTACTCACAAATAAACTGTCATTGTAGAAAAGTAAAACACAATAGGCAATGATTTTTTCAAATCAAAAATACCTTTATTTAGGTCTCAGCAACAAACCAAAGAGGAACGCAGCGATAGAGAAACTTGGGGAATTAGCAAAGCCTTGGACACCCACGGCAAACATCATTTTTCAAGCTTCTAAAATTGGTGGCCTGAGGAGTACCTATCTAAATAATAAGGGAGTGCTATCTGGTCCTGAAGTCCAAAACATCCGGAACTGCAGCAGATGCCATCTAGGTCCCCAGGCTCTGGTCCTACGAGAGGCTCCATCTTCTCTCAGACCAGACTGAATCCAGGTCATCACTCTCTTGTCTTCCTTGTACGCTTCCTTCCACGCTGTGGTGCTGGTGGGGTGGCAGAAGGAGGAGGAGGAGGAGGAGGAGGAGGCGGAGCATGGTCACTATCACAAACATGTGTGAGTGTGGTCATCCCCCCAGCCATCCCCTTATTTAGGACCCTGAGGATGACCTCCTCACACATGTTGCGTTGCCCCACCTCCATATCCTTCATTTTAGTGGCAACCAAGCAGCCAAAGGCCTCCTCGTAGGTGGGTGTGGCATGTAGGGAGGCTGAGGCATCTCTGATCAGCCAGAGCGCTGACTCTCCCACCTTCCCCACCCTTCTCGCCCTTTTGTAGGGAAGGCGGAGGGGAGGGACTTGGGAGACAGTCAGGCTCCTAGGCCTACCCCCCTCTTGGCTGCCACTAACCCCTGCCTCCTCCTGACTGCCACATTCCACAGCCACCTCCTGGCTGAGGTCTTCCTGTGTATGAAAAAGGGACATAGTTTGAGTTATTTGTTCATCAAACACACACAATTTTCATCTAGTGACTGTTGCAAAATGTTTACAAATAGAAAACCATACAATTCTCAGCCCTGCAGTTTATAATCTTGCCCCAAATGTCTCCAACACTACTGTCAGTTGATATGTCAAACACGTTAGGAACTAAGCAATTGGGGATCCTGAATTAGGTGAACATCATTCCTTTTTCACAAAAATGTGTACAAAACTACTATACCTGGCTCAAGCTGGGCTCCTCCACCTCTTCCTGACTGGAAGGCCCAGGTTGCTCCTCGGAAGCCTCATCAGGGGTGGCGTGCATGGAAGGACGCGTGCAAGGAAGAGTCGAAAGTGACTCCCTGACATCAGCCTGGTCTTTGAGAAAATGGAGCCTCTCATAGTACCAGAGCTTGGGGACATAGACCTGATCTGCTGCAGCTCCAGATGCTTGGGACTTCAGGACCTTATTGCGCTCCCTGAAATAGGTACTCCTCAGGCTGCCAATTTTAAGTCTTAACTTCTCTACGGTTGCCGTGGGGATCCTTGCCTTTACAAATTCCACAAGTTTCTTCATGGCTGCGTACCTCTTTGGTTTGTTGCTGTACTCGGGGTGTTTAGCCTGCCATAAAAGGGGCATCTCCCTGAACTTATCATTGAAGAGGGGGAGAAAACTCACATCATTGAACCCCTCCATATTCTCTGCAAGACACAACACCACACAAAACACTATAAATAATGTCAGGCTAAACTCTCCTAATCTTCTCCATAAATAAGCCTCAAGGTCTAATCAGTCTAGGCTAGTTATGTACCAAGTTCAAATTGTACCTTCGTTCTAGCGATCGTCTTGTGCGTGAGCTTTCTCTCCCCTCGTCTCACAGATCATGGCTACGACACAGACGTGTGACGTTTTATATACAGTGCGCATGCGTCAAACTCCGCCCGCCCCTGACGATCTTTCTCGTCTATTCCCCACCCCTTCTCTTTACGGCGCAGTGGGGAGAGCACATGGCGGGGACACAGCAGGTGCGCCCCAAATATTGCAGCAACGAGGAGGCGGACAAGGAAAGGCCGGAGGCAGAAACGTCCCGATCCCGGCGGCTGAAATTTAAGGCCTCCAATATGTCTTTTGGAGAAATGTTGGAGATGGTGGACATATTGAAGAGGAGCGACTATGATGGGAAGTATGGGCCTTACCTCAACCCAAATGTCAGAAAGGCCAAGATCATGTCTAAAGTTGTGAGGAGGCTGTACAATCATTTTGGGGTACAACGATCCAAGGAGCAACTGAGGAAACGCTGGTCAGACCTGAAACTGAGGGAGCCCGATCAGTACAGAAAGATCAAGCGAGTTCTTCAAAAAAGTAAGTAGTTGTGTTTTGTGTTTGATTTCTTGCTTGCATACTGCTCCATGTGTTTGGATTTTTTCAATGTTGTACATTAGAAAATGGCCACTTTCATGTTCGTCTGTGCATTCGATCGTACTCAACCTCGATCTTTCTGCCACTGTCATGTTCGTGTGTGTCCATTCGATCGTACTCAACCTTGATCGTTCGGCCACTTATAATACGAGGTTTGGTGAAGTTTTTAGTGAAAGGAAGTTTGTTCTCACTAGAGATGTCATCAAGAATGTAAAGCAAATTTATTCAATGTAAAGGAGAGGTCACTCAGTAGCTGTTTACCCATCTGGACTCTAGAGAACTAGTGCTGGGGCACCCAAACCCCCTTTTTATTATGCTTTTCCACACATGTGCTCCAGTGGATACTAGAGGGGGGTCTCCATCAGACAAACTTCTACCAAAAAGCTAGTAAGTTTAGCACCTTTACAAAGTGACTACATTCATGTTGTTGTCATTTGTAACTGGCCAACCAAAAATATTGTCCCTCACTTTCAAGCAATGTTTGACATTTCCTATTTCTGCCCTCAATAGATTGTGGTGCTAAATCTTCCTTTTGTACATTCTCATAGGGGAGCGAAAACTCGGGACGTCTGAGGAAACCAGAAAACCCACACCTCCCAAAGAAGGGGAAAGACCAGAAGCAGAGGAGGAGGAGGAGGAAGGAGAGATCATAGAACTTGGAGAACTTGTCACCACAACAGGTGAGTGTGGGAGAACACAGCTACTGGTAAGCTAATCAATGTATGCCTGCCTCATTTCCAAGACACATTTTTTTTTTTGGTGTTTTTAGGTGACGTGGATGTTGTGGAAGAAGAATCGCACTTTACCACTGAAAGTGCACACATACTCATCAGGGAGATAATGGTCTCCAATCGAGATCTAGATGAGATAAAGCAAAACATCAATGATGTTCAACAAAAATTGAAGAACATCATTGATGTTTTAGGTAAAATCTGAAAACGCACCAAGTAATTAACACACATTTGTGGCTGTTTGTGACAACATTTGCAACTTAAGAACTGTGGGAAATTTGGAACATGCACACATTGTGTCCACATGTGCTAGCTCCCATCATGGTGGATGAATGACAACGTTTTTTTTGGGGGTGCAACCACTTTACTAACTACTAAAGTGGGTGTGGTGAAGGGGTTGCACCCCCAAAACACGTCCATTGATCCCCATGATGGGAAATTGCACTTTTGAACATTCTAGGCATGTGTTTTACCATCTAATGTCCATTTTCAGACCCAAATTGTGTGCATGTTCTAAATTTCCAGTTTCCAGGGGTGACACCCCATGTGATGAAGGCAAGATCAAACACACTTTGAACATATAGTCATGTCTGATCTTGTCTTCACTTTAGAAAGTTGAACTTTGCAAGTTCCTATGTTCTGTTTTGCTCCATGCCTGGTTTTAACAAATGCGGAATGTTAGTAAACAATGTTCGAAAGAACCAAGATCTTGTCAGTTTTGCCAAGAAGTTTGGAAACGCACTTGTGAATGTGTTGCAAGTAAACTTTTGTAATTTTCAAAATGTGTGGCTTCCTTATTTAAAAACACAAAAGCATTATGTATGTAAAATGTAAAGGATTTGGGGGGCAATGGGTGTTATTTACTAAAGGCAATTCCAGTTTGCACTGCAAGTGTATTTTCCAGGGCACTTTTGCACTGCACTTGTAGAGCATAGTGGATTTGACTTATGTAAATGACACCCACAGTGCTTTGTACGAAAACACGTAGCACACCATTTTTGGGAATACACACATTTCTGACATGGTGATGAAAAGGAGTATTTTGGGTGTCAGTTATGCACTACAAACCTTCTCTAGACAAAAGATTAGGTATCACACACACAACATGAGAAGATTATTTTTGGGAAGAAGAGACTGTTACCTCCTTTTGCCCAGAAAGTGCATGCCCACTGTTGAAGCTAAAGGGCAAAAATTTCTAGCTCAAATAAGCAATAATACGGAAATGACAAAAAATCATAGGTTTGTTAAAAAAATATATTTATTAAAAAATGCCTCTCACACATCGTCAGGCAGAGCAATAGCCCCCCTACCCACAAAGTACTCCATATATTGCTCACGGACCTCGCGGGCATTTAGAGGGGGCAAGCCTGGACGTGCCGCTTCAAGGGCTGTGAGGTCGGCATTGGAAGGCCCGTCCACATCTGGGCCAACGGGCACCACATAGTTGCTGTTGTGTCTTTTCAAAAAGTTGTGCAATATGCAGCAGGCAAGAACTATGTGGTTCAGTTTGTATTCCACCAAGTTAATAGCCGTCAAAAACAGGCGGAAGCGGCTGGCCAGGATCCCGAAGGTGTTCTCCACCACTCTGCGGGCTCTCGACAGGGGAGTCCTTCAGCATTCTCCTCTGGAGGTGGCAAGCACAGACTGCCACTTTGGAGACGCCAGTAGAACTCCGTGTGCGCAATGGCACCACCATCCGAGATCCGGCCGTTCATCCCCACGTCCACATACAAAAAATCGTGTGTCGCCGACACCACCGCCAACATCACTACACTATTAAACCCCTTATAATTATAATAGCAGGACCCCGAGTTGGGGGGTGGGACGATGCGGACGTGTTTCCCATCAATTGCACCTCCGCAGTTAGGAAAGTCCCAACGGCTGGCAAAGTGGGAGGCCACAGTCTGCCATTCCTGTGGCGTGGAAGGGAACTGTGGAGTGAAACAAGAAAAAAAAAAATAGTCAGTTTGCACATAAACATTGCAAGCAGATTAGACACTAAACATCTTGGAACAAGATCAGACTTTTAAATTTTAAGCTTGAAAGTATTTGCACCCAAAAGTAGAGGGTCCCCCTAGCAGATTACTCACCCCCCATCAATCCTCCCACTTCTGATGGGCCATTGACAATAACTAGGGGTTTGGGGGGGTTTGGACAGGTAACCCTCTGCACTTCATTGATTGCCAAATGGCTCAATAATGTGTGCTAGTTTGGCCAGACCCTCCTTGCTTAACACTATTGGCAGCCCACAGGAAAGATAAAAGAACATTCCAAACCCCCCCACCCCCCAAAAAAAAAAAGGGAAGCACATTTTGACATTCTGCAATTACCTAGCAAGCTAATAGGAGGGAAATAACCAAAAAAAAGAGCAAATGGAAAGTATGGAGCCAGCCCCTTGCACTACATGCTTTGCTGAATTCATCCCTAAAGATGCCCACTATAAACAGGTAGGTATATAGTGTGTATTGACCTCGGGAAAGCCAGCAGATAGAGGATTGGTAGCATCTGACAGAGCAGTTGGGGGAGGCGGTTCCTAATGAGTTTGCCCCCCCCCCCCCCAAAAAAAATGGGGGAAAAAAGGGGCTCGGCGTGAAGTAAAACACACAGCAAACATTTGGGCATATTTTAGGGGGTGTTTGGGGGAAAACAATACTATGCAGCAGACAAAATACATTGCTTAAGGGACTAGGCCATAGGTGTCTATTGGGCCAGAAGAGCATGCTGGGGAGGTAAGTGAAGGGAAAAATGCAGGAAGGAGAAAAGTGGCACAGCATATTAGAGCATATTGCAATCATGGTAATTAGGGAAGGAGGTCAAAAATACAAGACATTAGCAAACAGAGCATACATAGAAGGGAATAGTAAAGGAGAAATGTTACCTTAATATAGTCCTCCTGCAGGACCTCGATGATGGCAGAACAGGTCTCTGGAATAATGATTCCCAGAGCCTGGGGAGAGATACCTGAGGAGAACTTCAAATCCTGAAGGCTTCTCCCTGTCGCCAAGTACCTCAACGTAGCAGCAAGCCTCTGCTCCGGAGTGATGGCTTGTCTCATGCAGGTATCCTGCCGGCTGATAAAAGGGGTCAGGAAAGCCAAAAGACGGTGAAAAACGGGGTCCGTCATCCGGAGAAAGTTCCTGAAATCATCAGGATTATTCTCCCGGATCTCACGAAGCAAAGGCATGTGCGAGAACTGATCACGCTGAAGCAGCCAATTCTTGGTCCACATACTCCTCGACACTCTGTTCATGGACGGGTCTTGGCTCAAAGCTAAAAGCCCGACACCAATTCCGCATACAGCACGAACTCGGCGACGAGTACGTATGGGAAACATCGCTCACAAACGGTCGGCTGGTCAGAACGGACAAACAGAAAGCGCCAATAAACAGCAAGGCCTGAAAGAACGAAATAAATACCAGAAACGAGCAGACAATAAGCAGTGAAAATCAAAGCGTCCTATATCAAGATATAGGCCGCAAGGACCAACAAATGCGAACTGACTACACGCACTAATAAACAGATACGCATGACAAGCACAAATTGAAGAGCAGTAACGATCTGAGTCACAAAACTGAGAAGCGTGAATCGTAAGTCCCCAAACTTCAACTAACTCGCGATAAACACGGGATCAGCAGAAGGAGCCCAACGGGTGCAGGACGTGGTGCTGAACTTCCCTTTTCTAGTCTCGTGGAAGACGACTTACGTCACGACGTTCTTGAAGACCGGAAATTCCGACAACGTTGTTCGACCGTGTGTACGCTACACCAACATCAGACAACGTCCGGCGGAAATGATCCGACGGAACTGGTCATCGGATAATCCGAGCGTGTGTATGGGGCAGTACAGTGGTGTACCTCCTGCACATCTGTACCTCCTGCAAACCTAGAGATGAGAAGGGGCTTCAGCAGGGGGCTACAGTGATGGAGCAGATGAGCATGGGGGTTCAGTGGTGGGACAGAAAAGCAAGGGGTAGAGCAGTGGGCAAATGTGAAAGGATGTTGATCGGGTAAATGGAATAGGCATTTATTTTATCTAATATTTAGTTATGATTATCAATACCTGTATTCTGACTTAAGCAGAATATTTGTTGCAAATGTCCGATCACAGGATGTATGAAAAACAGCTGTCTTGGTTGTGTCCAAATGCTATTCACACCTCCAGCTGTGAAAAGACATTTCCCAGAGAACTTTTGGAAGTGATGTCTAGGTGCTAAATGACCATCTGTTAACCTCTTCGCACCCGCGCTATAGCCGAAAGACGGCTTCAGCGCGGACGCTCACTGCCGGGAGGACGTCCCTGGACGTCCTCCTGTTTACTTCCGCAATGCGCGCTCCTGTGCTGGCCGTGTCCCTCGGACACAGCCAGTCACAGATTGCTGTAAACGGCCAATCACAGCGGCCATTTACAGCGCGATCGGCGTATCCAATGAGAGATGATCTCATATGTAAACATATGAGATCATCTCTCAGCGCCGCTCTCCCTCCTCACACAGAGACAGCGTGTGAGGAGGGAGAGATGAACGGCTGCAGCAGCCGTAAGTTAAAAAAAAAAAAAAAAACTAAACTAAATGTGCGATCTATCCGCACTGTCACCTGTCCCCACTGCCATCTGTCAGTGCCACCTATCCCCAGTGCCATCTGTCAGTGCCACCTGTCCCCAGTGCCACCTGTCCCCAGTGCGATCTGTCCCCAGCACCACCTGTCCCCAGCGCCACCCATACCCAGTGCCACCCGTACCCAGCGTCACCTGTCCCCAGTGCCATGTATAATTGCGATCTGTCATCAGTGCCACGTCAATGCCACGTGTCATCAGTGCCACATAGTGCCATCTGTCATCAGTGCCATATCAGTGTCACATATCATCAGTGCCACATATTAGTGCCATCTGTCATCAGTGTCATGTATCAGTGCCATCTGTCGTCAGTGCCACCTGTCAGTGTCACGTGCCATCTGTCATCAGTGTCACGTGTCATCAGTGCCACGTTTTAGTGCCATCTGTCATCAGTGCCACGTATTAGTGCCATCTGTCATTAGTGCCATGTATTAGTGCCATCTCTCAGTGCCACGTATTAGTGCCATCTGTCATCAGTGCCACATATTAGTGCCACCTGTCATCCGTGTCACGTGTCATCAGTGCCCCGTATTAGTGGCATCTGTCATCAGTGCCACACCAGTGTCACGTGTCATCAGTGCCACGTATCAGTGCCATCTGTCATCAGTGCCACATCAGTGTCACGTGTCATTGTCCTGGTACTCCAGGGCCTTCAAAAGTGTACTAGGTAGTCAACAATTTAGATGTGTAATTTATGCTCCTAGAACACGTGATGGTGCTACCTGCATGTTGGGCCTCTCTAAGTGGCCAGGCTGTGAAAAAGTCCCACACATGTGGTATCGTAATACTCAGGAGGAGTAGCAGAATTTATTTTGGGGTGTCATTTGTGGTATACACATGCCATGTGAGAGAAATAACCTATAACAATGACAATTTTGTGGGGAAAAAAATTAAAAATAAAAAAAATATAATTTTTCAAAGAATTGTGGGGAAAAATGACAACATCAAAAACCTCACCATGCCTCTTACTAAATACCTTGGAATGTCTACTTTCAAAAAGGGGTCATTTGGGGGGTATTTGTTCTTTCCTGGCATGTTAGGGTCACAAGAAATGAGAACCAGTACATCAGATGTGATGAATTTTGTATGATTGTGGACTCTCTAACTTTCACAAAGACCAAATAATATCCACTAATTTGGGTTATTTTTACCAAAGATATGTAGCAGTATAAGATGTGGCCAAAATTTATGAAGAAAAATTAATAATTTTGCTAAATTTTATCACAGAAACAAAGAAAATTTTGTTTTTTTTCAAAATTTTCGGTCTTTTTTCATTTATAGCGCAAAAAATAAAAAACCCAGAGGTGATCAAATACCACCAAAAGAAAGCTCTATTTGTGGGAAAAAAAGGACAAAAAATTAATTTGGGTACAGTATTGCATGACTGAATAATTGTCATTCAAAGTGTGAGAGCACCGGAAGCTGAAAATTGGTCTGGGCAGGAAGGGGGTTTTAGTGCCCAGTAAGCAAGTGGTTAATCAATGTAAATAACCAAAAAATTGTTTAGTATTTCAAAGAGGCTCACACCCATGGGCGATCGCAGAACTTTTTCAGGGGGGGGGGGGCATCATTTTAAGGTCACCCATGCTCTGACCTTTTCGATAATGTCATTATCACATTATCACGGTCAGAGACTACAGACCTAGTACAGGTGATGGTCAGAGAGTGCAGACATGGCCGTAGAGACTGTCAAAGACTGCGGATATGGCCCAAGAGACTGTCAGAGACTGCGGACATGGCCCAAGAGACTGTCAGAGACTGCGGACATGGCCCAAGAGACTGTCAGAGACTGCGGACATGGCCAAAGAGACTGTCAGAGACTGCATACATGGCCCAAGAGACTGTCAGAGACTGCATACATGGCTCAAGAGACTGTAAGAGACTGCGGACATGGCACAAGAGATGACCAGAGACTGCATATATGGCCCAAGAGACTGTCAGAAACTGCATACATGTGGGGGTGACAGAGAGAGACGGGGGTGACAGAGAGAAAGGGGGGTGACAGAGAGAGACAGAGAGGGTGACAGAGAGAAAGGGGGTGAGAGAGAGAGGGGTGACAGAAAGAGACAGAGGGGGTGACACAGAGAGAGGAGTGTGACAGAAAGAGACAGAGTGGGTGACAGAGAGAGAGGAGTGTGACAGAGAGAGACAGAGGGGGGTGAAAAAGACAGAGGGGTGAGAGAGAGAGTGGGGGTGACAGAGAGGGGTGATCAGGGCCGGACTGGGAATAAAATTCAGCCCTGGAAAAAATTTCATACCAGCCCCACAGCGTTATTATACCAGCGCAACAGCATAACGTCATTATTTTCTGGTTCATGAAAGGGAAAACCATACATTATTACATATATATATATATATATATATATATATATATATATATATATATATATATATATATATATATATATACATACATACACGGGGGGTGGAGAGCATTGGGGTGGGGGCTGGAGACTGATGGGGAGAGCTGGAGAGCACCGGGGGCAGAAAGAACGGGTGGGGAGCACGGGGGGGGCTGAAGAGCACTGTGGGGGGGCTGGAGAGCACCGGGGGCAGAAAGAACAGGGGTGGGGAGCACGGGGGGCTGGGGAGCATGGGGGGCTGAAGAGCACTGTGGGGGTGGAGAGCACTGGGGTGGGGGCTGGAGACTGATGGGGAGAGCTGGAGAGCACCGGGGGCAGAAAGAACAGGGCTGGACTGCACGGGGGGCTGGACAGCACTGTGGGGGTGGGGAGCATGGGGGGCTGGAGAGCACTGTGGGGGGTGGGGAGCACGAGGGGCGAGCTGGAGAACACCGGGGGCAGAAAGAACTGGGGTGGGGAGCACGGGGGGCTGGACAGCACTGTGGGGGTGGGGAGCATGGGGGGGGCTGGACAGCACTGTGGGGGTGGGGAGCATGGGGGGGGGGCTGGACAGCACTGTGGGGGTGGGGAGCATGGGGGGGCTGGACAGCACTGTGGGGGGTGGGGAGCATGGTGGGGGGGGGCAGAGAGCACTGGGGTGGGGGCTAGAGAAGGATGGGGAGAGCTGGAGAGCAGAAATAACATGGGTTGAGAGGGGGGGGCTGGAGAGTGTGGTGGGGGAGGAGAGCACTGGGGGGAGCACAAGGAGAACTGGAGGGGGGGCTGGAGAGCCTGGTGGGGGAGGAGAGCACTGGGGGGAGCACAAGGAGAACTGGAGGGGGGCTGGAGAGCCTGGTGGGGGAGGAGAGCACTGGGGGGAGCACAAGGAGAACTGGAGGGGGGCTGGAGAACCTGGTGGGGGGGGCAGAAAAAGAATTTGGATAGGGGGATCAGCAGGGGGCGGCATATAGAGGCAATGAGCTTTCTATATTCCTCCATGCAGCCGCTGAATGCTTGATTCTCCTCCTCTCCCTCCTCCAAGCATTCAGCGGCTGCATGGAGGAATATAGAAAGCTAATCTCCTCTATCTGCCGCCCCCCCCCCCCCGCTGATCCCCCTATTCAGGCACATCGTTAGGGCTGTACTGAGTACTCACATCTCTCCTCCTCCTGTGATCACGGAGCTGGCCGGGTCTGTGTTCTGCGGCCGCGCACCGCTCTGTAACACGGTCCCGCCCCCCTAGACCGGCTCGTGTGATAGGTGGAAGACTGATTCTATCTACTATCACACGAGCCGGTCTAGGGGGGCGGGACCATGTTACAGCGCGGTGCGTGGCCGCAGAACACAGACCCGGCCAGCTCCGTGATCACAGGAGCAGGAGAGAGGGGACTCAGGGGAGCACTGCAGCCGCAAACCGGCCCCAGGGCAGGCAGCCTACCGGGAAACATCCCGGTAGGCCAGTCCGGCCCTGGGGGTGATGGGGGTCCTCACTCCTGATCCGATCCCTAATTCCAGGGGGGGGCACTTGCCTCCCCTTGCCCCTACCTGCGGACGCCCATGCTCACACCCCCTTTTTGAGCTATATAAATGAAGTTAGGCTCCCAGCTTCAGTTAGAACAATATATTTGAATGTATACCATGTACTGTACAACGTTGTTCTCCCTGCTTGTGGATAGCTACAAGCTTGAAATATTAAAGACATATTTTTGAATGTGGTTCAGCAGTCAACATGTTAATGGAATCCCCTAAGTTCTGTGATTTCCCTATCAATTGGTCCTTAGCTGCCGGAAATGATAATTCTACAGACATCGCAAAGAAATGGAACAACACAAGCTGGGAATTCACTTCTGCTGGTGAAGGTAAGCTAACTTTTTGCTTACTGTGACTTCCCCTTGTGCTGTGCATATTTCTGTAAGTCATGTCATGTAGAAGTACTCTTTCCAAGAACCTTGACTGTTGAATTTTGTTATTTTTACGTTTCTTGCAAGTGTGTGATTCTGTGTGAATGGCTTGGCCTATTTCAGGTGCAATGTGTGCTTAGATAGGATTTTTGCATTTCCTCTGTCTGAGGGATCAGCCAGGTCAAGAATTGTGTCTTCGGACTCAAGGGATCATAGGCTGTGGCTGATAAGGTACTATGTGTGGTAAGGCCCTGGTTTATTGCCTAGGGTGAGGGCCTGCTTAAAAAACAGCGCTGCTTGAAACTATTAGTACCAGTTTTGAATAAAATTCTGTTTTCCTGTTTATCTTCTGCGTAGTTCTCCATAAAGCTACAACATGAGCGGAAGTACTATCTCTCCTATTCTGCACAGGGCCTATAACCTGATGTGGAAGACTTTAGGGAAACAGAACTGTCAGATTCTATACTCTAGAACTTTCTCCTATTGAGATTTTTTTTTGGTTACTGTACTACACAATTTGTTTGAATATGTAATGCTATGTGTGTATCCTGCATGAGTGGCTTGCTTTTGACATTCTTGAACTGTTTCAGTTGTGTGCCTGTCATATGTGCTGCCATGTATCTTGCATATAAGTGGACTGTTTCCTCTTTTTTTTAGCAGCTTCTGTGACTAACCACCCCCCCCTTTTCAGTTGTGTGCCTGTCATTCTGTGTGGCTGATTTGCATTGTATAGTCTAGTACAGATCCTTGGCCAGGATTGGGGGCCAGATATACAGTTCCTGCCAGTGGCGGAACTACCGCCATAGCGACACACGCAGCCGCTATGGGGCCCGTGGGGAGGAGGAGGAATGCATACTGCCGGGGGCCCGGGGGGCGAGCACTGCCCGCACGGTCCTCCAGCCAGGGGAAGTGAGGAGAGGAAGAGGCGCGCTGTCCGTACAAGCAGAGAGCTGTAATAGCTTTTATTTGAATGTCCTGTGTGTGTTCCCGGGGCTCACCGTCACATAGCCCCACCTCTTGGCCCGGCACTTTTGATAGACAGAACGCCGGTCCAATGCGGGACATGTGAAGTCATCAAAGGCGCCGGGCCAAGAGGTGGGGCTATGTGACGGTGAGCCCGGGAACACAGGACATTCAAATGAAAGCTATTACAGTGCTCTGCTTGTACAGACAGCGCACCTCTTCCTCTCCTCATTTCCCCTGGCTGGGGGACCGTGCGGGCGGTGCTCGCCCCCCCCCCCACTCTGAGACAGCACCACGCTCGCCAATAGCCATTTGAGGGCTGCTGCAGTCTGACTCACCTCTACCACTGCACAGGTGAGGCCGCATTGGGCACGGGGAGGCTGCATTGGGCACGGGGGAGGCTGCATTGGGCACGGGGGAAGCTTCATTGGGCATGGGTCATGCTGTATTGGGCACGGGTGAGGCTGCATTGGGCACGGGTGAGGCTGCATTGGGCACGGGGGAGGGTGCATTGGGCACAGGGGAGGGTGCATTGGGCACAGGGGAGGCTGCATTGGGCACGGGTGAGGCTGCATTGGGCACTGAACATGCTGCATTGGGCACAGGTGAGGCTGCATTGGGCACAGGTGAGGCTGCATTGGGCACTGAACATGCTGCATTGGGCACAGGTGAGGCTGCATTGGGCACAGGTGAGGCTGCATTGGGCACTGAACATGCTGCATTGGGCACAGGCAGGTGAGGCTGCATTGGGCACAGGCCACACTGCATTGGGCACAGGCCACACTGCATTGGGCACGGGTGAGGCTGCATTGGGCACGGGTGAGGCTGTATTGGGCATAGGCAGGCCAGGCTGCATTGGGCACAGGTAAGGCTGCATTGGGCAAAGGTGAGGCTGCATTGGGCACTGAACATGCTGCATTGGGCACAGGCAGGTGATGATGCATTGGGCACAGGTGAGGCTGCATTGGGCACAGGTGAGGCTGTATTGGGCATGGGCAGGCCACGCTGCATTGGGCACTGAACATGCTGCATTGGGCAAAGGTGAGGCTGCATTGGGCACTGAACATGCTGCATTGGGCACAGGCAGGGGAGGCTGCATTGGGCACAGGCCACACTGCATTGGGCACAGGTAAGGCTGCATTGGGCACGGGTGAGGCTGCATTGGGTGAAGCTGCATTGGGCACAGGTGTGGCTGCATTGGGCACAGGTGAGGCTGCATTGGGCATGGGCAGGCCACGCTGCATTGGGCACAGGTGAGGCTGCATTGGGCAAAGGTGAGGCTGCATTGGGCACTGAACATGCTGCATTGGGCACAGGCAGGTGAGGCTGCATTGGGCACAGGCCACACTGCATTGGGCACAGGGGTGAGGCTGCATTGGGCACTGGACACACTGCATTGGGCACAAGTGGGCACAGGTGAAGCAGTATTGGGCACAGGTGAGGCAGTATTGGGCACAGGTGAGGCAGTATTGGGCACTGGCCACGCTGCATTGGGCACAGGTGAGGCTGTATTGGGCACTGGACACGCTGTATTGGGCACAGACCACGCTGCAATGGGCACAAGTGGGCACAGGTGAGGCAGTATTGGGCATGGGCAGACCACGCTGCATTGGGCACAGGTGAGGATTATTGAAGCGCTAACACCAGGTATTTGGAGTATCTTTATCTGTTGATTAAACTTTCTGGAATACATATATTGCTATTGTGGTGTAGGATCTGGGCTCTTTCTTTCTTTCTTCCTTCTCGGACTCGAACCACACACCCTTTGAGCCCCGCCCTTTAAACCACGCCCACTATTTAATTTAAGCCCCGCCATTTTTTTGTAGGGGAGGGGGGGGCCATACAACATTTTGCTATGGGCCCTGTGATTTCTAGTTACGCCCCTGGTTCCTGCTATTGCCTGGGTTCACTGTGTCTGTGTGACATGGGGATCTAGTAATAGATTAATTCTTGAGGAAGTTTCACCACCGTGTGAGATGGGGTACCACCGAGTACACCCCAGAATGGGGTCTGTGTGATCTCACCGGGAGTTCCTCCTGGATTGCCAAAGATTCACCTTGGAAACAGGAGTGGCCGAGTATCTCAAGGAATGGAACAAATGCACACAGGGGTTTAGTAATATTTTTATCTACAGGGTGTAGTTGGCTAAGTGGGAGAGTTATGTTTGTTGTATATATGTGTGTGTGAGATCCATGGATTGTTATGTCATGTTAATTGTATTAACATGCTGTTAGAAAAGTTTTAAATGTTTATTGTGTGGAGCACTTTGTATTAATTGTTATGTATGTTTTTACTAACTCCACCGTAAGAATTCAGGATGATTGCAGTATAACCATATATGGTAACACTAAGATTGTAAAGGAAAGCGCAGTCTTCACATAATAAAGGTATATCGAATTTCACCCAGATAAGTGAAACTGTGATTTCCTCAGCCAATAGGAAATAGGGGCTGGGTTATGAAGGTTTTAGGTAACAAGAGATGTGTCTTTTGTTCATCCCTTGCCGAACTTTTGATGTGTAAGGAAGGGGATCCTAATGTGTTAACATATTAGAAATACATTTTTTACTTCTTAATACATCTCGAGTTGACTGATCACAAGCTGAGGATATTCCTAACATTTGTGGTCCTTTCGTGCCGGGAACAACTTTTTATTTGGGATTTATGAGCCCTCTTCATCTTCGGGGAGTAGTTAGTGAAAGAAAATCACTGAAATTTAAAAGTTCCCCCACTCAACGTTAGTGGTTAAAGAGGGGCAGGGGGCCTTATCACCCGAATACACTGTCGGTTTTCGAACTTGCTGATCCAGTCCTCGTGGTGTTTTGAGAGGTAAGAGATTTTAATTATTCTTAATTCTTTCTAAGAGTCTTTTTCTTCTCTTTCTGTTTGATTCTGGTTTAAATGTGTTGTAATTGCCGACATTGGTATTGATCGTATAATAGCTTGATTATCCAGTCTTCGTAGACAGAGACATTTGGGGACGTTGTCTAAGGTAAAAAATTACGTTGCCTGCTGTCCGGACAGATAAAAAAAAAGATTTGAGGTATACCAGTGTCAGAGATTCACATTAAGCGCTATTTAGTTAAGTGATCTAAAAAGATCACAAAGCTAACTTTTTTCTGTGTGTTTTATTTTCTCCTGTCTCATGTTTAACCATTCTGTTGATGTTACAAGCTCATTTTATAATAATACTGCAGAGGTACGTTTTAACTATTTTTTAATTTTCCCGATAGTGTGGGGAGTGTTGATGTTTATACTTTTCTGGTATTCCTTTTATTACCGTGAGCGGAGGGTCACGATCCCAGTGTTTTATAGGTTAATGAGAGACTCAACTAATGCCAAAAATGGGGAATAGTCTCTGTAAAGGAATTTCTTGTGCTTGTTTATGTTGTTGTTGTTGTGTCCCTAATGTGCCGTTAGAAGGTGATAAGAAATTTATGCACAGCAATGACCCCAAGTCCGTTCAGTATTGTGCTAAGTGGGAGAGGAAGTTTGGATTTAATGGTAAATTAACTGTGAAAGGGTGTCAGGAGTTGGTGGATAAGCTTAAGTTGTTAGGACCCAAAGATAAAAAAAAGGTATGGGTTAGAAATGGCAGAGTACTGGCTTCAGCAAGCTAGAATTAGGGTAGAAGGAAAGAGAACAAAGGAGAAGTGCCAAGCCCAACTGCCCCTAGTGGACAAAGAGGATGATCTCATCTGTTATACCCAGAGACCACCTCCTTACAATGGTCCTCCCCCTCAGGTACAAACAACTGCCCAGAGTACCACCTTCCCTGTGACATCCACCCCTGTCAGGGGAACCGCCTCTGAACAAAACCCCAATTCCACTTCCTCAACCTCTCCAGACAGCAGTACAGCCTTGGAGATGAACAGATCGATCCTTGAAACTTTAACTGACGCCATAACCCAGGCACTAGGTGCCACAGCAGGAGCCAAGAGACTAAGTAAACCTCCTATTAGGTATGGGGTAGATGATGGTGAGGAATACCCCTTGATAGAAGTCCCGAATCCTAGAGGAGGACAGAATGATGCACTGGGCCAGCCATATCTCTTGACTATGACTGTTTTTCGACCATGGACCGACAGTGACATACAAAAGGCTACAGAACACATAAAACATCCAAAATTAGGTCCAGTTGAATTCACTGAAAACATAGAGGGATTATGGAACAGTTATAGGTTGAATGGGGTGGAGAGGGCCCTCAGAAGAGTACTAGGATCAGATTGGGCTTTGGTAAAGGGGGACTGGGACCCCTGCGCCCTAGCAGATGCACAGCGGCGAGGGGATCCATTGCCTCCAGATAGCCTAGACTTAGGAAACAGGTTGACTGCCTTACTGAACAGATGCCAGCTTAGATACAACGGACTGATTGGCAAAAAATAAATATGACAGTACAGGAGGACAAGGAGAGTGCCAGTGACTACCTAAATAAACTACGAGAGGTTTTTAAAGTGTTCTCCGGGCTCCCCGAAGCTGAGGATGTGAATAGTGCATATCAGCAACAGCTAAAGATAGCTTTTGTAAATGGATTGAAACAGGATCATAAGGATTACATTGTTAAAAATATGGTTACTTATCGAACTGCATCAGTTATAGATGTTTTACAATATGCTAAGCATTCTGAGAAATATTTGAAAATAAAGGCAAAAAAGAATGTGAAAGTAAAGGTTTTTGTGCAAGGTGATGAAGGGGATGAGGATGCAGAAGAGTACACTGCGGAGGCAGAACCAGAGGAATCGCATAGAGGGAGAGGCACAGGTGGTTTTAGAGGAAGGAACAGGTTTAGAGGAAAAGGAAGGGGTAGAGGACAATGGAGGAATAAAGAATGGGTGGAAAGAAGGGAATGTTGGGATTGTGGGAAGCAGGGGCATTTGGCCAGGGATTGCCCTGAGGGGCCAGGTCCTCACAAATCAAGTTGACTAGAAACAGTATGTGTGAGCCATTTGGAAACGATAGGGTACGCTGAAAACTTACCACAGGTGGAGTTAATGGTTGAGAGACAATGTGTACAGTTTTTGGTAGACTCTGGGGCCTCTAGGACCTTAATTCACCCCGCAGATGTGCCTCATATTGATAAATCCACTAAATCTATTTTGGTACAAGGAGTAAGTGGAAAACTGGTGAGAGAATCACTGTCTGAGTATGTCACTATTGAGGAGCCAGAGACGGGGGTCAAGATCACCACCAGAGTGATCTTGTCTACTGTCTGCCCTGTGAATCTCTTGGGTAGAGACCTAATGTCAGCCATGCGCATGTCAGTCAGTGCACAAAATAATGGGTTTGCAGTCCGGGTAGGACAGGGACCCATTAACCCAATAGAAGAAACACACTATTATTACTCCTTAGATGTGTATATGAAAGACAAGGAGACAGTTGAGATTGTTGACAAAATGATTAATTATGCTGAAACCGTGATGGAAGGTAGGACAGTGGATTTACAGACACCAAATAGGGCTCACTGCACAATGTATTTTAAGAGAACACCAGGGCCTGATAGGTATTATGCCTCCAGACTTTTCTCAAAGAAGGAAGTTACCCTGCAATTAACATATGTTTACTGGAGTGTTGAGGGATTTTGTGCATCGGCATGTTGTATACCTCCTGAGGAGCAGGTTCTGTTTAGGGAAATCAACCCACATCTATCCTTGGCTAAACCCAAAAACAGAGATTGGAAGGATGTGGGAGAGTTTGTGAAGGAATGCCAAGACTTAAGAGATTGGACACCTGTGGGCCTACCTGAACTATACAAAAGTAAATCGACAGGTTATTTCTGTCACAAACCCTTGGGACACAAAATCATTACAACACCCTCGGCACACATGTGGGCTGCAGGAACTGAATGATATTTGAGACAAAAAGGTCACCTGTTAGATGGGCTCCCAGAGACACTGTGGACTAGAGGTCCAGCGGATGTGGGACTCATGAAAGGAGTCCAACCAGTTACCATCACTCCAAAATCACACCATAGACCCCACCTAAGACAATACCCCCTTAAGAAGGAAGCAGAGGAGGGCATAGCCCTTGTAGTAGATGAACTTTTAAAAACTGGTGTGATCATTCTATGTCCTGACAGCCCTTGCAATACCCCCCTTTTCCCTGTTAAGAAGTCCCCGCCCTCTACAGGTTGGAGATTGGTACAAGATCTCCAAGCTGTTAATCAGGCAGTTATACCAAGAGCTCCTGTGGTACCTGATCCACACTCATTACTGAATGATCTAGATCCAGGGAATGAATTTTTTTCTGTGATTGACATCAGTAATGCCTTCTTTAGTATACCGGTGCATCCCGACCATCAATTTTGGTTTGCCTTCACATACCGGGGAAAAAGGTACACCTTCACCAGATTGCCCCAGGGCTATTGTGAGTCCCCTACCATCTTTTCACAAGCAATGTCCTCAAACTTGGCTCAGTTTGTAACCCCAGGGGGAAGCCAGCTCCTCCTCTATGTAGACGACATTTTAGTGGCGTCTCCTTCAGAGGAGGTTTGTAGGGCTGACACAATGGCTCTGTTGTATTTCCTCCATGACCAAGGGCACAAGGTAAATAGAAATAAACTCCAGTTGTGGCAACAGCAGGTCAAATATTTGGGGTATAATATCTCAAAAGAAGGTCGGCACCTGGATGAGGAGAGAATTCGAACACTCCTCCAGTTGCCGAAACCAAAGACAAAGAAACAAATGATGTCCTTTCTGGGTATGACAAACTTTTGTAGAGCCTGGATTCCCGGGTATTCTATGCTGACAGCCCAGATGGTTCAGGCAATACATGGGAGCCCTATGGCGCCCCAGGATGCTATAAAATGGACTGAGGAAATGGAGACAGCCTTTACGGACCTAAAACAAGTCCTTTCTAGTTCATCTGTGTTAGCCTTACCCAACTATGACAAACCATTTAAACAAACAGTAGACTCGAGGGAAGGTCACATGACATCAGTACTTACGCAGACACACGGAGGGCACCAGAGGCCGATTGCTTACTACTGTAACTAGAGCACTTCCACCCTGTGTACAGGCAGTGGTAGCTGCAGCTGAAGCAGTCAAGGCCTCAGCATCTATAGTGTTATATCACCCGCTGACACTTAAGGTGCCGCATGCAGTGTCTGTTATCCTTTTACAACAAAAGATATCACATTTGAGTCCAGCACGGCACCTTTCTTGTATGACAATACTCTTGGCACAACCTCACTTAACAATACAGAGGTGTACTACTTTAAACCCATCCACACTACTACCACTCCCTACTGATGGTTATAAACATGACTGTTCTGCTGCCATCGCTGAAAAGGTACTGCCACGAAGCGATTTGAAAGATGTACCGTTAGCTGACCCTGACATGACACTTTTTGTTGATGGTTCTAGTAGGAAAAATCCGGATGGCACAAATGCAACTGGATATGCAGTAGTGACACAGGATGACATTTTGGAAGCTAGGCCACTACCAAAACATTATTCAGCACAAGTAGCAGAACTTGTAGCACTGACAAGAGCATGCATACTATCAGAAGGAAAATCTGATCCATATACACCGACAGTCAATATGCCTTTTCGACAGTACATGTTTTTGCACAACAATGGAAAAACAGGGGGATGGTCATCTCCAGTGGTAAACCAATTGCACACACAGATTTCATTTTAGAACTTCTGGATGAAATACAGTTACCAAAAGAGCTTGCAATCTGCAAATGTCAAGCACACACAAAATATACGGACCCCATCTCAAAGGGAAACAAAAGGGCAGATGAAGCGGCCAAAATAGCGGCACAAGAAACACATCAAATAATGACAGAACAGGAAATTATAGAGGTAGATCACACAGTCCTTACTGATATGCAGCAGAATGCACCCCCCGGGGAAAAACAATATTGGAAAACAAAGGGTTGCACAATAATAAATAATATTTCCACATCACCTGAAGGGAAACCGGTATTGCCAAAGTCCTTATTTAGGTATGCAGCAGTTTTGACACATGGAGTAACACATGTGTCAAACAGGGGGATGACTGAGATGTTAAATAAAGTATGTACAGCTTATGGCTTCACAAACTACTCAAAAACGTTTTGCTCTCAATGTATTATATGTGCAAGACACAATGCTCAGGGAGGCATAAGACCACGGAAAGGGAAGTTCCCCACACCACAATATCCATTCCAACACATTTGCATGGATTTTATTGAATTAGACAAATGTGAAAGGAAGAAATATTGTTTGGTAATTATAGACGCCCTGTCTAAATGGGTAGAAATTTTCCCGACAGGAAGTGCGGACGCACAGACTGTAGCTAAAGCATTACTAAGAGATATTATCCCTAGATTTGGAATCCCTGAAAAAATCTACAGCGATAATGGACCCCATTTCGTAAATAAAACTATACAATATTTGACAGAAGTGATGGGTATTCAAGTAAAAAACCATTGTGCCTATCACCCCCAATCAGCTGGATTGGTGGAGAGACACAATGGAATCCTAAAAAATAAGTTGAAAAAAGCTATGGAAGAAACTGGTAAAAGTTAGATGTACTGCTTACAATTGGCAGTGACTAGTATGCATATTACACCAACAAAAGAGGGGTTGAGCCCATTTGAAATAATATATGGAAGGCCATATAGAATACCTTTATTACCAAATGGAACACCAGCTGAAGAATCTGAACGTACTCTATCAGAATATATGTCTAACCTGTTGAAACAAAAACAAATTAATGAAGTCTGTTCTATTCCAGAAGGTCCAATTCAAGGAGAAGAGAAAATCCATATTGGAGACTGGGTCCTGGTAAAAGTAATAAAGAAAAAACATTGGCACTCACCTAAGTGGGAGGGACCATATCAAGTTCTTCTCACCACTCCCACGGCTATAAGGATATCAGAGAGGTCTACCTGGATTCACCAGTCCCATTGTAAAAAGGTTTTACAGGTAGAGTAGGGCCAGTTGGCTGCAGAGATCCAGAAAATTCAACTACAAAGGGAGGTTTCGCACAAGGCGGGCTTGTCTCAAACCGGTGAAGTCTCCCCTACCCTATCCGCTGGAACCTCTGTAGTTGGTTAGAATGAAAGGGACAGTAATTATCCTTGGGATACTGGTGAGTCTAGGGAAGGCATCCATAAGAGGGGGTAGACGGTATGGAAGAGTAGAGGAACCTTTGAATTGGGAAAGAACAGGAAAAGCATTGAATTTAACCTTTATAGAAGGAATAACTAGTACTATACTGGTAGACTTCTGTCAGATCGCAGATTGTGGGGATACAACTGGGGCTAGAGGACTTCTATGGACAGATAAATATATTTGCTGGCTCTGGGATAAGGTAGGATGTCAAGCATGGAATCAAGCCCTGTGGACCACAGCACATCAAGATTGGGGGTATAATCAACCATGGGCTGAAAAGAGTGGAATAAAGGCAAGACTCATAATTACAAAAGCGGCTAACTCCCCCTGCACAAATAGTAAAAACTGTAATCAACTATTAATAACATTAAAGGAGCCGAGGAAGGAAGATCAGCGGTTGTATTCTATGGGAGCATGGGTATCAGGAACTGATCCTTCAGGCAAATTTTTCCTCGAGGTATTACCACCCAATAAAACCAAACAACAGGAAAAGGTAGACCTAGAAGGGAAAGAAGAAGGCCATACTAAAATAGAAGTTCTGAGTGAAACCATAAGATTTACTAACCTAACAATAGAAGATGCCATAGCTTTAGAGACGGGTTATCAAGAAAATAATGAGTGGTTAGAATGGTTGAGGTACACGGTTAAAACTCTAAAAAAAGAAAACTGTTTAGTTTGTGCCAGTGCAAGACCACATTTAGCAACAGTTCCTTTTCCTCTAGATCACAAAACAGATCCAAAAGGTTTAAAATGTATGTTGCAATTATATAATAAGAGCTATAAACCTGAAACCAATTCTACCTGTCACACATTGAGTTTGTTGTTTCCCCCAGTGGAGAGACCTCAGATACCTCCAGGATACCTCCAGCGGTCACTGCATATCCGGGCAATTTTACTTGTTTTGCACTCCCAGGGAACCGTAGCGGGGTAGATCTTGGGTCATTACCTGATGACTACTGTGTGGAGAGGATTAACATAGACAGCGGTGACTGGGTTGAACATGACATTCAGAGAGCTGACATCTGGTGGATGTGTGGGGATAAGAAACTACGAGCTAGACTACCTGCCAATGCCCAAGGGGATTGTGCTATGGTCCAGCTGGCTATGCCCCTGAGGATCCTGTCAGAACACCCGTGGACTAAGAGTCACCAACGGTATCGGAGGGACACCTCTCCCATGGGGTCATTTGACTCTCAGGTCTACATAGATGAGATTGGGGTTCCTCGCGGGGTGCCGGATGGGTTTAAGGCCAGGAATCAGGTGACGGCTGGGTTTGAGTCTCTTTTCTGGTTGGTAACTATAAATAAAAATGTTGACTGGATTAACTATATATATTATAACCAACAACGATTTGTAAATTACACTAGGGATGCTGTGAAGGGCCTAGCTGAACAGTCGGCCCCCACATCTCTAATGGCATGGCAGAACCGAATGGCTTTAGATATGGTCTTAGCTGAAAGAGGAGGGGTATGCAAAATGTTTGGCAGCATGTGTTGCACCTTTATCCCTAATAATACAGCTCCTGGAGGGACCGTGACCAGAGCCTTGGAAGGACTGACTGCTCTATCGAATGAATTAGCGGAAAACTCAGGTATTACTGATCCATTCACAACCTGGCTTGAAGGATGGTTCGGTAAATGGACTGGACTTATTACATCATGTTTGATTTCAATCGCTGTGGCTTTGGCTGTTTTGGTCACTTGTGGATGCTGCTGTATTCCCTGTATTCGAGGACTTTCACAAAAACTGATTGAAACTGCCGTCTCAAGAACGATGTATCAAACTCTTCCTACCTCTGAGGAGACCTATGTGGATATTGAAGCTCAACTTAATGACATACATTCTGAAAGTGTATAACACAGGGACTATTATTGAAATGTGTTGAGATAAAATAGTCACACAAAGAGGACGGAATGTTAGAAAAGTTTTAAATGTTTATTGTGTGACTATTTGGAAAACAATCCTGAGACTGGTTTTTAATCCCACCTAGGAGCACTTTGTATTAGTTGTTATTTATGTTTTTACTAACTCCACCGTAAGAATTCAGGATGATTGCAGTATAACCATATATGGTAACACTAAGATTGTAAAGGAAAGCGAAGTCTTCACATAATAAAGGTATATCGAATTTCACCCAGATAAGTGAAACTGTGATTTCCTCAGCCAATAGGAAAATAGGGGCTGGGATATGAAGGTTTTAGGTAACAAGAGATGTGTCTTTTGTTCATCCCTTGCCGAACTTTTGATGTGTAAGGAAGGGGATCCTAATGTGTTAACATATTAGAAATACATTTTTTACTTCTTAATACATCTCGAGTTGACTGATCACAAGCTGAGGATATTCCTAACACATGCCCAAAGTGCTGTATCAGCAAAACAGTTGATCCAAACCACGACTACATGGAGTTTGCGTGTTCTCCCTGTGCCTGCATGTGTTCTCCTCCAGGTACTCCTACACTCAGGTTAATTGGATCCTGTTTAAATTGTCCCTAGTGTATGTATGAATGTGAGTTAGGGACCTTAGGATTGTAAGCTCCTTGAGGGTAGGGTCTGATGAATGTAAAATAATAGTAACACAGTATGAATATGGGTGGAATGATATATATGTTTTAAAGTGATGGGACATTGCCACAAGGGCAATTCCAGGTAACAAGTCAGTAGCATGTTGGTCATTGCAACTTTTAGAAGCAAGAAAAATATTTTGTCTGTAAAGTATGACCTTAAAAAAGACTAAAAATTGTATTTCTGACTTAACCACCTGAGACCCAGGCCAATTCTGACATTTCTCTCCTACATGTAAAATTCCAAATTTTTTTGCTAGAAAATTACATAGAACCCCCAAACATTATATATGTTTTTTTAGCAAAGACCCTAAAGAATACAATGGCGGTCGTTGCAACTTTTTATCTCGCACGGTATTTGCGCAGCAATTTTTCGAACGCGTTTTTTTCAGAAAAAAACAGTTTCCTGCTTTAAAAAAAAACAAAACAGTAAAGTTAGCCCAATTTTTTTGCATAATGTGAAAGATGAAGATACGCCGAGTAAATAGATACCCAACATGTCACGCTTCAAAATTGCATGCGCTTGTGGAATGGCGCCAAACTTTGGTATTTAAAAATCCCCATAGTCGACGCTTTAACATTTTTTACTGGTTACATATTTTGAGTTACAGAGGAGGTCTAGGGCTAGAATTATTGCTCTCGCTCTAACGTTCGCGGCGATACCTCACATGTGTGGTTTGAACACCGTTTTCATATGTGGGCGGGACTTACGTATGCGTTCGCTTCTGCGTACGAGCTCGCGGGGACAGGGCGCTTGAAATTTTTTTTTTTTCTTTTTATTGTTCATTTTATTTTATTTTTTTTAGTTCAACAACTTTAAAAAAAAAATATATATATTTGATTACTTTTATTCCTATTACAAGGAATGTAAACATCCCTTGTAATAGGAATATGACACGATCGGACCTATTTACAGTGATATATGGGGTCAATAAGACCCCACATCTCACCTCTAGGCTGGGAAGCCTAAAATCAAAAAAAAAAAAAAAACGATCACCGCTTCCCAGCGGAGGCGGCGCCGTTTTTTGAATGCAGAGGCCGGGCGTGACGTCATAACATCGCGCCCAGCCTCCGAACGATCATAGAGACTCCGGCGACCATCTGGTCCGCCGGAAATCTCTATGTGCATCATCCGGTGCCGGCGGATCCCGAGTCCGACTCACCGATGGAAGCGGTGAGTCGGTAGAAGCACCGGAGGGCGGCGGGAGGGGGGGCGTCCCCTCCCGCCGCCCGTAAGAACGATCAAGCGGCGGAACAGCCGCTATGATCGTTCTTATGGTGCAGGGAATCGCCGGCTGAAACCGGCAATATCTGAATGATGTCTGTAGCTACAGGCATCATTCAGATATACCCCTGAGACCAAAAAGACGTCATATGACGTATACTGGGTCTCAGGTGGTTAAAATAGTGAACAATTTGAGCTATATAATTTGGGTATAAAAAAAATAATAATTTACTTAAAATTGTAAAATCTTGTGCAATGTGTAGTCATTTTGCACTTTGGTCAATTTAATATAAAAAAAGAAAAATGTAAAAATATTATATTTGCTTATTAGAAAAGAAAAGTTAATCTAAAAAACTGTGAGCTGAAAATCGTTAATTTAAATACTTGCTGGGTGGCTAATCATGTGGTCATTGGATCCATACCCAATACACTTAATAAAATTGATAAAAATAATTAAAGTGAAAATGTTAAAAGATTAGCGACGTAAAAAAAGCCTTTTTCACTGATGATTAAAGTTTAAAAATAAGGAATGGTGTTTTATAGATAAAGGAGCAATGACCCCCCCCCCCCCCTGCTTTGACACAGGTTAAATTGCAAGGCTTGTGTGTGTGTGAACAGCTGTATTGTCATGCAAATTGAGTGAGCTGAGTGAACTGTAAAAAAAAAAAAAAAGAGAGAGTAAAATACAATTTTCCTGGGATAATGAGACTAGTGAGTTTAACATTAGTATTAGAGATGTATGTAAAGCTAATTTTTCTATTGAACAGTATAGATTAACACTCCAATATCCAGGTTAAGGGAAATACTGCTATAGGAGAACAGACGAGAGTACATTTATCCCTAAATACTTTCAAGGCACCTGTTATTTGGGCTATGTATTTCCACAGGTAAGCTATTTTAAGCACCTCCCAACAGGAAGCTCCCAAAGACACCCTAGAAAACATAGAGAAGTACCTGTCAGCAATCATCTCCTTAAAGGGACTGATGGAGTCTGGGAACCCGGATATGTACCAGACCATTTTGATGTTAGTGAGGGTGATAGATTAGTGGCTATAATACTTCCCATGTATGAATATACAAAAAATGTAGCGCTAATCATACAATTAAAACAGTGAATAACACACTAAAAAGTACATATGGCATGTGAGTGGGAGTGACCCCAAATAAAGTCCAAATATAGACTAAATTAGTTGCAGGTGAGTCCAAAATAAACTAAATAATTAGTCCCAAGGTAAAGCAAGTGAGGAACTGATGTCCACGGATCTCTATAGACAACTCAGGAGCGTATATAGACCAGACAATGATGTTTCAAGGAACTTAACAAACGATGTAGAGAGATGGAATACTCTTACCACAAAAGTTGGATACAACTGCCATACGACATTGTATCTTGTAGGCTTATGCGCTTAGCCTCTTGCGCTGGAGGGTACCGGATCGGGCAGGACAAAAGCAGCAGGGCAGAAGAGCAGCACGACCAATAAACAGCATGCATCCAAGCCTGGAACTCCCACACGATGCAATCGACGGACTCCCCAAGGCAAAAAGGAAAAGGGTGCAAACAGAAAAAAGCGGAAGCGACTCCCATCTTTTGACCTGCACCATCGGAGTCGCTTCCACTTTTTTCTGTTTGCAACCTTTTCCTTTTTGCCTTGGGAAGTCTGTTGATTGCATCGTGTGGGAGTTCCAGGCTTGGGTGCGTGCTGTTTATTGGTCGTGCAAGTATTGTTCTAAAGTGTTTCTATTTTCATATGTAAACATTTATGGGTTTCACTCCCCCCACTAGCTAAATATTGGTGCAGCCATTTGAGTCTGTACTGCCCAGTTTCTTGTTCCTATTTACAATATAAGGTGCTAACATTTTTTTGTTGTGTTATGATCTGACATGTATGATTTTTGAAATGTAACGAGTTTCAATGCCCTAGATCACAGGTGTCAAACACAAGGCCCACAAGCCGAATCCGGCTCTCAAGGCCATTTCATGTGGCCCTCACACCTCTCCTGCAGCTGCAGGAGAGCTCCACCCTTCCTCTGGTTCTCCTCCAGACCCCTACTTTCTGCTTTCAAGCAATGCATCACTGTAGGATCACTGATCAAAGCCATACGTGATAGGCCCCCCTCTGAGAAGCCTATTGTTCATGAAAAATGTTTCATTGAACTCAGGCTAGTCTAGACAGTTTAAATGAAAGTTGAATAATATTTTATACTAAATGAGAATGGTTTCTCCTTGTATTAAGATGTTTTTATTTTCTTCTAGATCTTATTACCTCTAAAAATAGGATTTTTTGTACTCACCGTAAAATCCTTTTCTCTGTAATTCACCGACCGACACAGCTCCTCTCTGTAACATATGGGTTGTTATCCTTATCACTAGGAGAATACTAGGCATAGTTGTAATACAACACTCAGAACTCTTAGTTCCGCCCAGGGGGCGGTCCCTTGGGTAACAACCCCCCTGTCTGCAGACAGACCTCAGTACGTCAACAAGCAGTATAACAAAGATAAAAGGAGGGGCGGGTGCTGTGTCGGTCGGTGAATTACAGAGAAAAGGATTTTACGGTGAGTACAAAAAATCCTATTTTCTCTTATATTCACCGACCGACACAGCTCCTCTCTGTAACATATGGGACGTCCCCAAGCAGTGCCAAACGAGGGGTGGGAAACAGCATAAAAACGTCATCCACCGCGGCAAGTGGGGACTAGTGAAACTTTACCCACAAAAAACAACAGTGCTGGAAAAACCACCACACAAATCAGGGTATCCCCAACAGGAGTGATCACCCAAAACCGCATCAAACTGCGGAAGTAATGCAACAGTGCATTAACATAACAGTACTGTGTTTTTCTCGAAAAACCAGTAAAAGAAAAAAAAAAATAATAAAAAATTAAAATATATTGCATATTCAATTGCAACTACATGGCTGCCTGCAAAACTTTGAAGCCAAAACAGGCATCAACCGATGCACCGGCGTCTACATTGTAGAACTTGGTAAACGTGTGGACAGATGACCAGGTGACCGCTTTACACACCTGAGCGGCAGACGCTTGGTGTCGGAAAACCCAAGACATTCCGATTGCCCTTGAGGAGTGGGCCGTGACCGGAAAGGGGGGCACCTGCCCCTTCCAGGCGTAGGCTTGCGCTACCGTCTGTCCGATCCCCCTGGAAATGGCGGCCGACGAGACCGCCATGCCTTTCATTGGACCAGCCACCGAAACAAACAGTGAGTCCAACTTCCAAAAGGGAGCTGTGGCAGACAAATACACCTCAAGGGCCCGAAGCACATCCAGAGCGTGAAGGGCCACCTCCTTAGGGTGCTTCGGCTTAGGACACAGAGATGGCAATACAATGTCCTCATTGATATGAAAAGCCGAGACCACTTATGGTAGAAAAGACGGTTGCGGACACAACACCACCTTATCCTTGTGGATAACTAGATAGGACGACTTGCAAGACAAGACCGCCAGTTCCGAAACCCTCCTGGCCGATGTGATGGCCACTAGGAAGGTCACTTTCAGGGAAAGTCAACAGGGGAGTCTCCCTGATATTTTCAAATGGCGGTTTTTGTAGCGCCAACACCCCTGATATTTTCGAATGGCGTTTTATGTAGCGCCAACACCCGGTTTAGATCCCAAGGGGGTAGCGGTGGACGCACCAGAGGGACTACATGCCGTACCCCCTGAACGAAGGTACTCACTGAGGAGTGAGATGCCAGGGGGGGGGGGGGGGTCGCTGAAAAAAAAGACAGCTAATGCTGAAATTTGCCCTTTAATGGTGCTTAATGCCAATTTCTGGTCTACTCCTTGCTGAAGAAACAGCAGGATCCTGAATATGGAAAAGGAGCACGGATGCCATCCTTTCTCCTCACACATGGAGATGTAAGCCTTCCAGGTACGATGGTACATCTTCCGAGAAGATTTCCGTGCTCTCAACACAATTGGGGTCACCGAGTCCGACAGACCCCGGTTCCTCAACACCTGGCTCTCAAAAGCCATGCCGTTAAAGTCAGCGATGGTAAAACAGGATGGAGAATCAGACCTTGAGACAGAAGGTCCTCTCACAGCGGCAGTCGTCAGGTAGCGTCTGCCACCAGACGCACCAGGTCTGCGTACCAGGGACGCTGCGGACAATCTGGGGCAACCAGTATCACTGGGATCCCCACAGCTTCCCCTCTGCGAAGCAGACGTGGTAACAGTTTCAGTGGAGGAAAGGCGTAAATCAGCTAGTACTGATCCCACGGAGCCACCAGCGCATCTGACGCGTCGGCCTATGGATCTCTTGTCCTGGACACGAATCTTGGCACCTTCCGATTGATACGGGAGGCCAGCAGATCCACGCCTGGTGTGCCCCACCTCAGGCACAGTAACCTGAATGTCTCCGGATGCAATGACCATTCCCCAGGATCCAGAACCTGTCGACTCAAACAGTCCGCCTGCCAGTTCTCCACTCCCGGGATGTAAATGGCTCATAGGGCCGGTACGTGTCGCTCTGCCCACCAAAGTATGTGAGCGACCTCCCGTGCAGCGGCTGAGATTCTTGTCCCCCCTTGGTGATTTGACTTATGCCACGGCCTGGCGTTGTCTGACTGGGTCCTGATCGGACGCCCTTGCAGTCTCATCGACCATGTAGAGAGACCGATTTCCCAGACTGAATCACAGGGACCTCAACCACCAGATCAGTGAGTATCTGACTGACTCACCTGGATCTGTCGATCCAGGGACAACTGAGATTTGTCCCATTTTGTCAAAATCTTCTTCTGCAGGACTCTGGTGTGGAACTGGGCATAAGGTACTGCCTTGAAGGAGGCTACTATGAGTGCCAGTACTCACGTGTAAAAGCGGAGCGACGACCACTTGTGGTTCATCCACTGTTTTACCACAGATCTGAGAGTCTGCAATTTGCATGAAGGGAGAAACACTCTTGCTTCCCTGGAGTCCAGCCGCAAGCCTAGGTACTCCAGACGCTGGGTCGGCACAATCACCGACTTCATTAGGTTCAACAGCCACTCAAATTCTTGCAGGGTCTGCATGGTGATCGCCACCTCCTCGTCTAATACTGAGGCGGAAGATCGTCTAGGTATCGCATGATCGCGATCCCATGTTGCCGTAGCAACGCCAACACTGGATCCAATACCCTGATAAAGACTCGGGGGCTGAAGCCAGACCAAAGGGACGAGCCACAACTGGTAGTGGGCTTCCCCGACTGTAAACCGCAGCAACTTTTGATGCCGAAGGCATATGGGTATGTGCAGATACGCATCCTGTATGTCTAAGGACGCCAGGGAGTCCCCTTGATGGAGTGCAGCGACTACTGAGCGCACCGATTCCATTCGGAACCTCTACACTTTTACAAAGTGATTGAGGGCTTTTAGGTCCAAGATAGGCCGTACCCCTTCCTTCTTGGGAACCACAAACAGATTTGAGTAGAATCCCTGGAAGCTTCTGATTCCGGAACCTGTACAATCACCCCGCACTTCAGCAAATCCCTTACCGCCCCAAAGAGGGCCTCCCGGTGAGCCGGGGATACGGGCATGCTAGAGGGGAAGAAACTGTTTGGCGGCCAAGAGAGAAACTATCTTGTAGCCTGTGGAAATCAGATCGCAGACCCATTGGTCGGACCACCGTGCTGCAAACTCCCGAAGACGACCCCCCACCCGAGATATGGGTGGGGGCAATCTTCGTGCGGTAGCACTTTTATTCGCAGGCTTGCGGTTCCAGGGACGACTTTGATCGTCCGTGGACATCCTGTCGGGCTTGGACGCTTTGTCGAAGCTCCGGGCGGACGAAAAAAAAGTTTGTGAGCGGAAAAGGAGGGCCCTTGCCTACGGCGTGGCTCCTTAGCCTTCCTGGCCTGTGGGAGTAGTGTACTCTTACCCCCGGTGGCATTTTCAACAATGTCATCTAATGAGGCTCCAACAAGCCGGTTGCCAAGGAAGGGAAGATCCATCCGGGCTTTTTTGGATGCCTGGTCAGCAGACCAGCATTTTAGCCAAATCAGGTGCCTCAGCACCACAGCTGACACTGAAGCCCTGTATAACAGAGGGAGAGTATCCAGGGGCGCGTCACAGATGTACTTAAGGCCTTGCACCAGTTGGTCTGCTAGTTCCACGCAGACAGGAGAAGCCTGTTGCTCTCCCAATTCGCGGTGCAAAACTTTTGCCCACTCAGTCAGTGTCTGCGACACAAGTGCAGATGCCAGTACTGGTCGCACGGCTGACCCCACCACCGCAAATGAGAAACGAGCCACTGCCTCTGCCTTTCTGTTCGTGGGATCCTTGAATGCAGGAGTCCCCTCAACCGTGATCGTGGTTACTTTATTTAACTTGGATACTGGGGGGTCCACGACCGGAGGAGCCGACCATCTTTGAGAAGGCTCTCCTCAAAAGGGTAACGCACCATCATGTATTTGGGGACCAAAGGTCCGTTGCGGGCGACCCCATTCCCTGTAAATAAACTTGTCAAAATAAGTCAGATACGGGAACACCTTAGGTGAACATGCTGGCTTGCGGGACCCAAAAGGGACCGGTACATCAGCAGAGGAATCTGCTGGCTCCTGATCTTCAGGGAATCACGCACAGCTGTGATAAGTGCTCCAACAAGCGCTTTGTCGCGCCCGGACCCGGACGGGGACTCATCCTCCGGTCCGAAACGGCCCTGGTCAGCGTCATCTGACAAGACAGAACAGGGGTCACCAGCCTCAGCAGGACCCGAGTCTGCGTCAGCGCTCTCCCCAGAGGACGGGGGGGGCAGGGGCCTCTTTAGTGCACCTTCTTCCCACGCACCGCCTCCATCTTGGCAACGAGTAAATTGAGGACCGCCGTCAGGGTGTCCATGGGTACTGCGCAATCCGCAGGTGACCCGGTTACAATTGCCTGGATTCCGGGGGAAGAAACACCAGTTTCTGAAGCCATGCTGACCCTATCCTGTCTGCCACCCGAAGTGGACTTAGGACAGTGACAGTCCCGCCCTCCTTGCCACCGCTGACTGAGGTGCTCTTTCCGCCAGACTCACCACCCTGAGGAGTTCTGCGCTGTCCACAAGTAGTGCCTGTAGTCCCTGAGTGCTCCCAAGTGCAGAGGAAACAAAAAACTGTGTCTGTGTCAGCTGCTAGAATAAGTGCTAAAAGGTTCTAGAAATGTGCTTTAGCTTCAATAAAATGGCTGCCCAGCGTCCAGTACACAGACAGGAAACACAGGGAAAATGGCTGTGAGCACACACAGTCATGCTGCTGCTAGAGACACTGAGAACGTGTTCAGACTTCCAGAAAATGGCCGCCAGTGTCCTGAATAGAAGATCACTTGGAAAATGGCCGCTGGAGTCCAGGAAGGCAATCTGCCCTTGCCCACACCTAAAATGGCCGCCAGCAGCTCCATGAGGTACAGAAAGCAAAGATGATAGCAGAAACACAGCACCGCACCAGACCACAGCAGATCCCAGGACACCCCCAGCCAGCCAGCATCTCAGGTGAGAGCCCACAAAGATCCCTGTATATACAGACATACACCGCTCAGCAGCCACATGCAGCACCCCACCAGGGAGGGGGGAGGGAAGATAGGGACTGGAGAGGTTAGAGAGGGAGGAGAGGAACCTCCGAATCGACCTCCCAGGGAATGCCCAGCTGCTCAGCCCCACCGAGGCAGGGAGAGCTGTACTTACCAGTCCTGAAGAGCTGGGAGACATTCCACTGCAGGACTACTCCTAATCAGTATAGGGTAGCTGCTAGGCCTCGGCATACTGTGACTCAGACATCAGTAGCCCGGTCATATGTACGCCCCGGAGCATAAAAGCTCACCGACCACCTCTGGAGCTGAGGTTTCGTTGTGGCCTGCCGAGCCGTAGCTGCGACCTGCACACGCTCGATGGCCGGACTGGGGAGACTACAAGGATAAGAGTATCCAGCCTGTCACCCAGCCGGCTGTTGATAGTAGATCACAGGATCAGTCATCTTGCGCAAAAAGCCAAGCTTCTGCATAAAAAAAAACACGGACCGATGGGCCCGCAGGGTTCCTAGGTCTTTCTCCTTTACTAGGCAAAAAAAAACTGAGGTCTGTCTGCAGACAGGGGGGTTGTTACCCAAGGGACCGCCCCCTGGGCGGAACTAAGAGTTCTGAGTGTTGTATTACAACTATGCCTAGTATTCTCCTAGTGATAAGGCTAACAACCCATATGTTACAGAGAGGAGCTGTTTCGGTCGGTGAATATAAGAGAAACATAGATTTACTTCAGCAGTAACAAAACTCAACAGCTTTATGGTCATTGTTGGACTAACAATCTGAGTGACGCCATCTTCAAAAATATCCTCCCTCATTCCTTGGCTTTATGACATCGGCCACAAACAGCATTAGTGGAAAAGAGTGCTTTAAAAACAACAGTTTTCTATAATTGCAAAAAGATCTGCACACTTACTGGAAGTTTCTTGTCATGTGGACTGCGATAGTCCTGAAGAAAAGAAGATTATGTATGAACATTGTATGCGTTCTTAGGTGTTGCAGTGGAGTCTTATGGACTATCTGTCAAAGTTACAGCGGAGGAATCAACTAAAGACTTGGCGTTCATACATACATTGTTAGACCAACGTGTAATTTTTATTTTAGACATTTTTGTATTTTTATATTTTTGTTTAGCCTTGACAAAGCAAAATTAGGTTTTTCTGCAGAAGTAAATTGGGTACATGAATTGGAAGTAATATGAACTAGAAGAATAGATATTTAAACTAAGATTAGGCAGTTGGAAGGAGATGGTGTAATTTTGGAGCAATTGATAGGAATTGTAATTTTATCTGCTTTTCTTTAAAATGCCATTTATGTTATGTATTGTTAGTTATGTGGTCAATATTTAATTTGACCAAAAGATGGGATTGATCGGGTAAATGGAATAGGCATTTATGTTATCTAATATTTAGTTATGATTATCAATACCTGTATTCTGACTTAAGCAGAATACTTGTTGCAAATGTCTGATCACAGGATGTATGAAAAACAGCTGTCTTGGTTGTGTCCAAATGCCATTCACACCTCCAGCTGTGAAAAGGCATTTCCCAGAGAACTTTTGGAAGTGATGTCTAGGTGCTAAATGACCATTTGTTAATCAATGTAAGAAACCAAAAAATTGTTTAGTATTTCAAAGAGGCTCACCCCCCCCCCCCACCCCCTTTTGAGCTGTATAAATGAAGTTAGGCTCCCAGCTTCAGTTAGAACAATATATTTGAATGTATACCATGTACTGTACAACGTTGTTCTCCCTGCTTGTGGATAGCTACACGCTTGACATATTAAATACATATTTTTGAATGTGGTTCAGCAGTCAACATGTTATTGGAACCCCCTAAGTTCTGGGATTTCCATATCAATGTGTATTGGTGGGACAGATGAGCAGGGGAAACAGAGGTGAGACAGATGTTCAAGAGGTACATTGGTGTGGCAGATAAGAAAGCGAGTTACAGTGGTGGGGCAGATGAGCATATGAGTTCCGTTTTAGGACAGATGAGAAGGTGATTCAGTAGTGAGATGTGAGAAGGGGGTTCAGCGGTGGGACAGAAAAGCAGTGGGGTACAGTGATGGGGCAGATGAGGAGGGAGTTCAGCGGTGGGAAAAATGAGCAGGGGGTTCAGTGTTGGGGCAGATGAGAAGGGAGTTCAGCGGTGGAGCAGGGGGTAGAGCAGTGGGGCAGATGTGAAAGGAGGTGCATTGGTGGGAAATATGAGCAGGGGATTACAGTGGTTGGGCACAAGAGCAGGAGGTAAAGAGGTGGGGCAGATGTACAGGAGGGTACAGTGGTGGGGCAGAGGAGAAAGGAGGTACATTTCTGGGATAGATGAGCAGGGGAACAGAGGTGGGACAGATATGCAGGAGGTACAGTGGTGGGGCAGATGAGAAAGGGGGTTACAGTGGTGGGGCAGATGGGCAGATAAGTTCAGTGTTAGGACAGATGAGAAGATGGCTCAGTGGTGAGACAGAACAGCATGAGGGTACGGCAGTGCAGCAGATGTGCAGGGAGGTACAGTGGTGGGGCAGATGAGAAAGGAGGGACATTGGTGGGGCAGAAAAAGAGGGGGTTACAGTGGTGGGACAGAAGAGCAGGGTGGTACATGGGGCAGATGTACAGGGAGCTACAGTGGTATGACAGATGAGCAGTGGGTACAGTGGTGGGGCAGATGAGCAGGGGGTACCATGGTGGGGCAGATATGCAGGAGGTTACAATGATGGGGCAGATGAGAAAGGGGGTACATTGGTGAGGCAGATGAGAAAGGGGGTTACAGAGGTGGGACAGATGAGCAGGGGAGATCAGTGTTGGGCCAGGTGAGAAGGGGGTTACAGTGGTGGGAAAGATAAGCAGGGGGTTCAGTATTGGGGCAGATGAGAAAGGGGTTCAGCAGTGGGACAGAAGAGAGAAGAAAGGAGGTGCATTGGTGGGACAGATGAGCATGGGGTTACAGTGGTTGGGCCGAAGAGCAGGGGCTACAGAGGTGGGGCAGATGTACAGGGGGTACAGTGGTAGGACCGATGAGCAGGGGGTACAGTGGTGGGGCAGATGAGCAGAGGGGTACCGTGGTGGGGCAGATGAGCAGGGGGGTACAGTAGTGGGGAAGATGTGCAGGGGGTACAGTGGTGGGGCAGATGTGCAGGAGGTTACAGTGATTGGGCAGATGAGAATGGGGGTACATTGGTGGGGCAGATGAGAAAGAGGGTTACAGTGGTGCGACAGATGAGCAGGGGGTTCAGTGTTGGGCCAGATGAGAAGGGGGTTACAGTGGTGGGAAAGATAAGCAGGGGGGTTCAGTGTTGGGGCAGATGTGAAGGGGGTTCAGTGGTGGGACATAAAAGCAGGTGGGTAGAGCAGTGGGGCAGATGTGAAAGAATGTGTATTGGTGGGACAGATGAGCACAGGGTTACAGTGGTTGGGCAGAAGAGAAGGGGCTACAGAGGTGGGGCAGATGTACAGGGGGTACAGTGGTGGGGCAGAGGAGAAAGAAGGTACATTGGTGGGACAGATGAGCAGGGGGAACAGAGGTGGGACAGATGTGTTGGAGGTACAGTGATGGGACAGATGAGAAAGGGGGTTACAGTGGTGGGAAAGATGTGCAGTGTAGTACAGTGGTGGGGCAGATGAGCAGGGGGTTACAGTGGTGGGGCAGATGTTCAGGGGGTTACAGTGGTGGGGCAGATGAGCAGAGGGTTACAGTGGTGGGGCAGATGTGCAGGGGGTTACAGTGGTGGGGCAGATGTGCAGGGGGTTACAGTGGTGGGGCAGATGAGCAGGGGGTTACAGTGGTGGGGCAGATGTTCAGGGGGTTACAGTGGTGGGGCAGATGTGCAGGGGGTTACAGTGGTGGGGCAGATGAGCAGGGGGGTTACAGTGGTGGGGCAGATGAGCAGGGGGTTACAGTGGTGAACCAGATTTGCAGGGGGTACAGTGATCTGAGGTGTGAAGGTGCATGAATTGGAGCTGATCTGAGGTGAGAGTGCAGGATGTTAACTTCTCACTACAACTTAAGTCGTTTACAGTATTTACGTTCTAAAAAAAACTTTTTCGTGATTGAGAGTGTGAAGTTGATATTTTTTTGTTATAAAATCGTCACTCTCAATTTCTTTGAAAATATTTTTTGGCACATTGTGCTAAAAAGGTTGCCTACCCCTGGTATAGAGAGATGGTGTACACAGATGGTGTACAGAACGCCCCCTGAAAATGTCATGTCCTGCTCGTGTGATTGGCTCACTAATTTTCCCACAAGTCTGCACTAAGATACAAGTCAGATTTTGGGCATCCCCTGCAACAAAAATTTCATTTTTGGTGAGATACTGCCAAAGGGAAATCACATCTAAAGAGATGCAGACCCTGCCACTTTCCTTATTAGAGCCCTGCAAGTGCAGCAGCTGATTGATAATTATAAAATCACTTCCATTCACTCTGCACATGGACAAACAGCAATTTCTTCAGAATAACAATAGCTATGAATCTGCAACAAAGTTTGTTACAATCCCTGCAATGTACATAGATCAAACAGAGTGGAGAGTTTTTTCAAAGGGTCGAATGAAGGATCCAGGGAAGGCTCCAAAATCACAGCTGTATCAAAATCAATGGATGAAGGATGAGCAGGGAGGAGAGGTGAGGGTTAGAAAAACACTGATCCATCAACTGTATAGGAATGCTTCTTATCTATGCTGATGTGACTTTTGTGAGATAACATAGAAGGCTATGGGGCTGAATTCACACTGAGGTCCACCAGGAACATTTTCCAAAATTGCACTGTGCTGAGATGATCAGAGGGGCATCACTGAATATAATGCGATTTCCCTTGTCATGCAATTTGTGAACAAAGGCTTGAGAACTTCTAAAGTAGCATTGAAGTTGCATCAACGTTACATCAAACGTGCAAGTAGCACTTCTTAGTCACACTGGAAATTGCATTTGAATAGTAGGAAGTGATATGAGGAAAACACAACACAAACGTGGCAAAAACACATCATGTGTTATGTTAAATGTAACAATACAGGAAAACCACTGCAAAAATGCAGAAAAAAACTCATATGCATTTTTGTATGTTTTTGATACAGATCAGTGTGAAAGTAACCTAAAGCACACTGGTTTATTCACATATATTCATTCACACCCACTTTATAACATGCACTGCACCCACCCTGATCGGTTTTCTATCAATCAAAAGGTAAAAACCCAACTTCATTCATCTCTTCTTTCTGAGTAAGATTAAATATTTCATAAGAAATGTATTTCTCTTTTGGTTACAACAACCTACCACATGTTACCTCCAGAGGGCATTGTAGGCCCAAATTACAGTACATAGCTGTCAGCATTAGATGGAGAGGGTTGTTGGTGGTATTCCCACCCTTTAACCTTCCTTCACTCTATCCAAAAATAAAAAAAATTAAAGGCTTTGCCTTTAGTTCTACTTTAAAGTGGATGTAAACCCCATTCCTGAAAATTGACCTGGGCACATAAATCTGTAGAGTTTACTTATATCTCTTCAAATCCCTATGTCCAGTGTCTTTCTGCTGCTTCGTTCCTCTGTTATCAGCATAACTTCTGACAAGCTCTTTGACACAGGAGATAAAAGCAGCTGGAAATTTATGTTGGGTGGGTGCTATAAATAGATTAGCAGAGAGCTTGTCTATTCACAGAACAGCTCTGCATGATTCTTCCTTCCTCTGCCTATGTGGAGGGGGGTGTGTGCCTTTCCTCCAATCATCTCACACACAGTGTATGCCCAGACTCCACACCCAGTGCTGGAACAGGAAGAAACAAATCCAGCACAACGTTCACTTTCTAAACAGTGTATAATGCTGGAGACAGCAGATAAACATGTAAAACGTATGTAGGAGGATTTGTTTCATCTCTGTGCATCATCTGAGGCTGTTCACTTGACTGGGTATATGTGAGGGTTTACATTCACTTTAAGTCTTATCTGATGTATTCAGATAAATAGATGTGTACAGTCTGCATATAACAGAAAACAAATCACACTGATAATTAGTAATTTCTCTGGAAAAAAACACCTGAAAATACCAATTTATTACAGCAATGTGATTATTCAGATTAAATATTTACCTCAAACTCTTGATATTGTGTAGAGCCGGTATAAGTTTCCTCAATCCTTCACTCGGAATTTTACATCTCTCTAGATTTACTTCTTTCATCTCTCTGCAGGATTGAAGGATAAAAGACAGCACAGAGCAGTCCAGAGGGCTGAGGGGGACATCAGAAAAGTCAGCTTTGTTTGATCCAATACATTGTGCCACCAGAGCCTTATTCCTGCTCTCATAGAGATAGTAGAATACATTAAGAAGCTCTCTCTTGTCAGATCTTTGGTCTGTGATTTTCTTCTGGATCCAGGTGATGACATATCTGGCAGCCTGAGTAGACAATTCTCCCACATGAGACTTTAACATGGATCTAGTAGAAGAGTCTGAGAGACCGCAGAGAAAACGGAGGAGTATTTCAGCACGGCCATCTTTGTAAGATTCAGCCTCATCAAGTGCTTTCTGTAATCTGTCAGCATTATAGTTAATAAAATGGACTAAAGCAGCAGAAAACTCCTGAAGAGTGAGATGTAAGAAGGTGTAATCCACATCAGGAGGCTGACCAGATTCCATCATGAAAGATGAAAAGACATGATTATCATTTCTCACACTGAATGACTCGAGATGACGCTCATCAAATACAATCATGTGATTCATGACTCCATGTTCTGCCATCCACCCAATAGAGGTCAGCAGTTCCCGGGCAGTGGGACCACCATCTTTATTCTGGCTGTGATTGGTCAGAATGTTGGAGACAAAAGTCACAAAGAGTTGTGTCACAGTTTTGGGTAATGATGTCATCAGCTGATCAGTGATTGTTGGTTGGGATCTGAAGCACATTGATAACACTGTACAGATGATCCAGCAGTATGATGGGATATAACAGAAAGTGTACAGTGTGTCATTCTCCTGCACATAATGAAAAGCCTTCTCTGATAATTCCTCATTTCCAAAGAAATTATTGAAGAAGATCCGTCTGTCTCCATGGAGAAATCCCATGATCTCAGCTATTCTCTGGAAAACATGGGTATCAACTGATGCCAGTCTTGTTGGGCGGCTGGTTATCAGTACAGAGCAACCCTTAAGAAGACTCTGCCTCACCAAACTGCCCACAATCTCACCAAAATGTGATCTCTGTTTTGGATTGGACAATTTACTTGATGTGAAATCTATTTGGTGAATACTTTCATCTAATCCATCAAATATAAACAGAAGTCTCTCTGGATCTTGTAAAATATCTCCAATCTGACTCTCCAGATGTGGATATTGATGAAGAATCATCTCCTCCAAGCTGACCTCTCCCAGTCTATTAAGGTCCCGGAATCTGAAGAAGAAGAGAAAGGCAAATCTCTGGTAGTGTTTTCCGGTCACCCAGTCATAGACAAACTTCTGCATCAGTGTGGTCTTCCCTATTCCTGGCACTCCGCTCACCATTACTGCATGTGGTACACAATGTGACTGGGGGTTCCATCGGAACAGCTTGTTGGGGGAAATGTGTTCCAGTCTAGTTTGTGTTTCCTTCAAGCATTTCTCATGTTTTACCCCAGTCTGTATTATCTCATTCTGGGGACGTTCCCTGAACTGATCAGTGGAGACCACAATCAGATCCACATAACGCTCATTGATAAGGAATCTTTGTGGTTCCAGGGTAGTTCCTGGGGGTCTATGCTCCACCAGACTCTCAGTCTTCTCCATTATATATTGTTTGTGCTTTTCCTGAATATCTGGAAATATAATGGAAATATTTTATGGATCAGGTTAAAGCAGAAGTCAAGAATGTTGATATCATTTTCTTCTGTATTGATCATAATATTAGTTTGGTTTTATCATTACTACATTTTCATTTCAAATGATTACCATACAGGTTACTTTGTGTGGTCATCCATATTACTGGAGAACAGAGATTTATTTTCTCAGCAATATATAAACACTTTTTATCCTTTTAAAGACATTACAAGTACAGAAAAATCCCGGATATACTTGTCCTCTAAAAAACTCTGAGACCTCTTTCACACTGGGGCGGTGCCGGCGCCGGCGGTAAAACTGCGCTATTTTTTTTTAAAAAAGCCGTCGAGAAGGGCCAAAGGCGGCTGACAGCTGCCCACAGGCTCACAATGGCGCCTGCAAAGTGCCCCAGTGTGATGGGGTCTTATGACAGAGAACACACAGCCCTAGACAGTTCAGGTTTTCTATACTCCATTACTTGAAAACCATGAAAGAAAGGAAATGGCGCTCACAGTGATAAATAAATATCTTGATATGATTACAGATATACAATGATGTCTTAACCACTTGACCACCGGGCACTTAAACCCCCTTCCTGCCCAGACCAATTTTCAGCTTTCGGAGCTCTCACACTTTGAATGACAATTACTCAGTCATGTAACACTGTACCCAAATTATTTTTGTGTCCTTTTTTTCCCCACAAATAGAGCTTTGGTGTTGATCACCTCTGGGTTTTTTATTTTTTGTGCTATAAATGAAAGAATGAAAATTTTGCAAAAAAAAAAAATTTTTCTTTGTTTCTGTGATAACATTTTGAAAATTATTAATTTTTCTTCATAAATTTTGGCCACAATTTATACTGCTACATATCTTTGGTAAAAATAACCCAAATTAGTGGATATTATTTGGTCTTTGTGAAAGTTAGAGAGTCTACAAGCTGTGGTGAAAATTATACAAAATTGATCACATCTGATGTACTGGTGGCCGATCTCATTTCTTATGACCAGAACAAGCCAGGAAAGTACAAATACCCCCAAATGACCCCTTTTTGGAAAGTAGACATTCCAAGGTATTTAGTAAGAGGCATGGTAAGGGTTTTAATGTTGTCATTTTTCCCCACAATTTTTTTGCAAAATTACGATTTTTTTCCCACAAAATTGTCATTGCAATAGGTTATTTCTCTCACATGGCATGTGTATACCACAAATGACACCCCGAAATAAATTCTGCTACTCCTCCTGAGTATTACAATACCACATGTGTGGGACTTGTTCACAGCCTAACCACATAGAGAGGCCCAACAAGAAGAATTAAATTAAATAGAAAAAAGGTTTATTGAAAATCACAACATAACTTGATATTGCATATTTGACATCAAATGTCTATGAAAACATTTTAAAACCAATACATCACTAAACAGAGATGATGTTTTCATTTATTGCTCTTTTTCTCAACATGTTTCACCCAGACTTGGGCTTCCTCAGGAGAGTTAGATAATGTCAAATAATATTTACTGGAATAGAAGAAATACAGTCAAACATTGAACACAAGACAATTCACACTGCTTTAATAAAGTGGTATAGAAATGAACATCACGTATTGGGAAGTGGGTGGAGCTATGTGAGCTCAAATGCTAACCTGTATGTCCCGGGAGAGAATTCCGCAGTCCACATAAATGCTGAATGCATGGGGTTGTATTGAGTGCATCATAGAGAGGGAAATAGTGTCCAAAACTATATCAGTTTTGTAATCCATCTATGGGGTACATTAATATAGATGCTAAATTCGTTAAGGTATTGAAGAGAGTAAAGATATAGATACATATTATCCCAATAATGGGGAACCCACCTGGATAAAGATTCCTTGAAAAGGTAATAGGAACATATAAAGGAGCACATAAACAGGATGCTCATAACTGCCAAAGGGGAAGTCCAAGAATGAGTCTATAAAATATTATAGAGGGGAAATTCCTTAATCCTTCTAGGAAATGTCATACAGATATAAATACCATCAGCAAGCCATAGACAGATCACCATGTCCAAGGTATATATTTACCTATGTTGAGGGTCTGCATCCACTCAGGGTGCCAGCCAGGACAGAAAACTATCCAGAAAATAGGGAGGCCAGAGTGAGGTACTCAGACCCCTTAAAAAGAGTAAAGAAAAAGGGGGGCATTTTAGTGATCAGTTCCTGGTAAAGACAGATGGCAAATAGTCTGCTGAAATCTCTTACCTTAAACAACAATCATTTTGGGAGTAAACCTCCGCTGAGCTGCACAATTGAAGAGCCCAAACAATTCCCCTTAAATAACCCTCTCCACCGCCGTTTTGGTGCCAAAATTTCGGCGCCAAACGGTCAGGTGAGGACAAATGATGTCACTACAGGAGCGCCAGACGCACAGGAAGTGACAGCCGTGAGACAGGAAGTGCCATCCTCAACAGGAAGTCAGACTAGCTGGCCTCAGTGCTGATAGCAAATTGAATCACAGGATGTAAAGCCCCAACTAAAAAACTGTCAGCAAAGGGAGTAATGGGGAAAAGGACTGACAGTAGTTGCCAGTACAGATCAATAAAGGGATATTTTTCTATATCCCTAAACCAAAATGTGATCAGTGTATAAGATTGATTTGGGTCACAGAACAAGTCCGTATAAACTACCTCTGTTCCCCTGGAACATAAATATGTTACCAAGGCAACGGCTGCAGTTTGCGCAAGCGTTTAACCCCGAAGTGACTAAAGCGGCGCAAATTAGGAAAAAATAGACTGGTAAGGTCTAGAGACCCCAAATATAACGCCTCACGTGTCCATATGAGGCACTCAAGCCCCATTTCAAAGCATTTTGCTACATATGTATATTAAGGCTGCAAAGATAGCTCCTTAAAGGGACCATGACCAAAAATGGCTACTACTGGTAACATACAAAATATGTAATACATTGGAGCAGTGGATCTTGCATAAACCCACTACCGCGACAGACAGGTCCGCAAACACGGCACCAACCAAAGCACGTGATGAACATCTGATCAATCATGAAATACAAAAAAATATAATATACAAAAATACACTTAATAATATACAAATTTAAATGAGAAAAAGTAATATCCTCACAGAAATTGACAATGGCGACCTAGCCCTATAAAAAGGGTTTGAAGCTCAGAGATTCATTCAAGCCAGGATGCACAGTGGCTCTAAGGTTATGAATCCATTTTGATTCTCTTTGTAATAGAGTTTTATCAATATCCCCTCCGCGATCAAAATCCGGTACAAACTCCAGCGCAAAAAACTTCATTTGTGAGACATCAAACGAATGATAGAGCCCCATATGTCGACTAATGGGGGTCTCCATCTTTTTCTTTCTAATAAGGGATACATGATCTCTGATTCTATGAAAAAAGGGTCGTTTAGTTTTCCCTACATAAAAAGCCTGACACGTACATGTCATAAGGTAAACAACTCCAATAGTCTTACATGTTGCATAGAAGTTTGGCTTAAAGATTTGACCAGAAGGCAACATTATTTCAGTAGAGTTAATCAGTAAATCACAGAATTCACATTTTCCACAGGGAGAGGTACCTTTTCTATGTGTCTTAGTTTTTGAAGTGAGATGACTATGAACTAGTCGATCTTTTAAAGAGGTTGATTTGCGGTAGGTAATTTGTGGGTGAGCACCCACATATTTCGAAAAAACATCATCTGTGGAGAGAAGATGCCAATATTTCTCAAAAATGTGGCGTACTTTTTTGTGTTCACCAACAAAAGTGGTGATTACGCGGACTTTGGATTCGGATTTGTATGGCTTCACCTGGTGGATTAATTGATGTCTATCCTTCTGTTTTGCTCGATTGTATGAACGTTTGAGGCAATTTTTGCTATAGCCTCGTTCTAAAAGACGGTAATGCTTTGGCTTCTAATTCAAAATCAGCCTCCTTGCTACAATTTCTTTTTAATCTTAAATACTGACTAAATGGTATACTTTGGACAAGGGACGCGGGATGAGAGCTGTCGGCATGAAGAATAGTGTTGCCTGCAGAAGGCTTTCTATAGAGGGAGGAGCCAATAGTTTTATCCTCATTCACATAAATCTTAATATCAAGAAAATTCACAGTGACCTGATCACAGGTCATCGTAAACTTGAGATTATAGGAATTGGTTTCAAGGCATAATAGAAATTGCGATAGCTCATCCCGAGTTCCGGTCCAAACAATAAAGATATCATCGATAAATCTTTTCCAAATTAAAATATTTTCAAAGAAGCGACTGAACTGAGCAGCCGAGAATATCTCTCTCTCCCACCCCCCCAGATACAGGTTGGCGTACGATGGGGCACATTTTGTCCCCATCGCCACCCCCTGTACCTGGAGGTAGTGGGAGCGATCAAAGATAAAAATATTATTGCTCAAAATGAAGAGCAACAGTTCCAAAACGAAATTGTTATATGGCCTGGCTGATGGCCCCCGTTCCGAGAGGAAGCCGTCCACAACTCGAGCCCCCAATTTGTGGGGGATCGAGTTGTAAAGGGCCTCCACATCTATGGCCACCAACCAGGCCTCATCAGGTAAACATAGTCCATCCAGGGATCTCAGCAAATCAGCTGTGACCTGGATGTATGAGCTTAGTGACTTGACATGCGGTCTCAAGTAATCATCTATAAGTTTACTAGCTGACTCTGTCAGGCATCCATTTCCCGATATGATCGGACGCCCAGGAGGAAAAGAAGCATTCTTATGTATTTTAGGTAATGCGTACATAGCAGGCAATCTAGGATTTTCAACAAGTAAAAATTCACAAGTTTTTTTATCAATTAAATCATTCAAAAAGGCCTGAGTGATGAGGCGTTTATATTTAGTCTGGATATATGAAACCTGAAAAACAGGGATGGGGCGATACCATTGGCGGTTAGATAGCAGGTCCAAAACCATGGTTTTATAATTTTTCAGATCCATTAGGACTATATTGCCTCCTTTGTCGGAAGGCTTTATGATCAATACGTGATGTTCATTTCTATACCACTTTATTAAAGCAGTGTGAATTGTCTTGTGTTCAATGTTTGACTGTATTTCTTCTATTCCAGTAAATATTATTTGACATTATCTAACTCTCCTGAGGAAGCCCAAGTCTGGGTGAAACATGTTGAGAAAAAGAGCAATAAATGAAAACATCATCCCTGTTTAGTGATGTATTGGTTTTAAAACGTTTTCATAGACATTTGATGTCAAAAATTCAATATCAAGTTATGTTGTGATTTTCAATAAACCTTTTTTTTTTCTATTTAATTTAATTCTTCTTGTATTTTTGCGCCCTAAAAGTCCCATTTCTGTTCTTTGAACCAAATTTTGACTTTATATAATGGATGAGGCGCTATATTTTTAGCTTTCAGCAACTCAGCTCATCTTCAAAAAATACACATCTAACTTGTTGACTACCTATTACACTTTTGAAGGCCCTGGAGCACCAGGACAATGACACGTGACACTGACGTGGCACTGATGACAGATGGCACGGATACGTGGCACTGATGACAGATGGCACTGATACGTGGCACTGATGACACGTCTCACTGATGTGGCACTGATAACACATGGCACTAATACATGGCACTGATGACACGTGACACTGATGTGGCACTGATGACAGGTGGCACTAATACTTGGCACTAATATGTGGCACTGATGACGCGTGACACTGACAGATGGCACTGATGACAGATGGCACTGATGGGGCAGTTTTGTTGGGTGCAGTTTGATGGGGCAATTTGATGGGGGCAGTATGATGGGGCAATTTTGATGGTGGCAGTATGATGGGGCAATTTAATGGGGCAGTTTTGATGGGGGCAATATGATGGGGCAATTTGATGGGGCAGTATGATGGGGGCAATTTGATGGGGCAGATTTGATGGGGCAATTTTGATGGTGGTAGAATGATGGGGTAGTTTTGATGGGGCAATTTTTAAGGGGGCAGTATGATGGGGGCAATTCTGATGGGGCAGTTTTGATGGGAGCAATTTTTATGGTGGCAGTATGATGGGGCAATTTTGATAGGGCAGTATGATGGGGCAATATGATGGTGGCAGTTTTGATGGGGGCAGTATTGATGGGGCAATTTTGATGGGGCAGTATGATGGGGCAATTTCATGGGGGCAGTATGATGGGGCAATTTTGATGGCGTCAGTATGATTGGACAATTTTGATGTTGGCTGTATGTTGGGGCAATTTTGATGGGGCAATATGAAGGGGGCAGTTTTGATGGGGCAGTTTTGATGGTGGCAGTTTGATGGGGCAGTTTTTATGGTGGCAGTTTGATGGGGAAATTTGATGGGGCAATTTTGATGGGGCAGTTCAATGGGGCAATTTTGATGGGGCATATTTGATGGTGGCAGTATGCTGGGGCAATTTGATGGGGCAGTTTTTGATTGGGCAGCTTTGATGGGGCAGTTTTGATGGGGGCAGTATTATGGGGTAATTTTGATGGGGGTAATTTTGATTTGGCAATTTTGATGGGGCAGTATGATGGTGGCAGTTTTGATGGGGCAACTTTGATGGGGCAGTATGATGGGGCAGTTTTGATGGGACAATTTTGATGGGGACAATTTTGATGGGGCAGTATAGTGGGGCAATTTTGATGGGGCCGTATGATGGGGGCAATATGATGGGGTAGTATGACGGTGGCAGTATGATGGGGCAATTTTGATGGTGGCAGTATGATGGGGCAGTTTTGATGGGGCAATCTGATGGGGGCAGTTTTGATGGGGCAATCTGATGGGGGCAGTTTTGATGGGGCTGTTTTGATAGGGGGCAGTATGATGGGGCAATTTTGATGGGGAAATCTGATGGGGGCAGTTTTGATGGGGCTGTTTTGATGGGGCAGTATGATGGGGCAATTTTGATGGGGGCAATTTTGATGGGGGCAGTTTTGATTGGGCAATTTTGTTGGGGCAGTATGATGGGGGCAATTTGATGGGGAAGTTTTGATGGGGCAATGATGGTGGCAGTATGATGGGGTAGTTTTGATGGGGCAGTTTTGATGGGGAAGTTTTGATGGGGCAGTTTTGATGGGGGCAGTATTATGGGGTAATTTTGATGGGGTCATTTTGATTTGGAAATTTTGATGGGGCAGTATGATGGGGCAATTTTGATGGTGGCAGTTTTGATGGGGGCAACTTTGATGGGGGCAGTATGATGGGGGCAGTATGATGGGACAATTTTTATGGGGGCGGTTTTGATGGGGGCAGTTTTGATGGGGACAGTTTTGATGGGGACAGTTTTTGATGGGGCAGTATGACGGTGGCAGTATGATGGGGCAATTTTGATGGTGGCAGTATGATGGGGCAATTTTGATGGGGCAATCTGATGGGGGCAGTTTTGATGGGGCTGTTTTGAAGGGGGGCAGTATGATGGGGCAATTATGATGGGGGCAGTTTTGATTGGGCAATTTTGATGGGGCAGTATGATGGGACAATTTGGTTGGGGCAGTATGATGGGGCAATGATGGTGGGGCAGTATGATGGGGGCAATTTGATGGGGAAGTTTTGATGGGGCAATGATGGTGGCAGTATGATAGGGCAATTTTGATGGGGGCAATTTTGATGGGTCAGTATGATGGGGCAATTTTGATGGGAAAGTTTTGATGGGGCAGTATGATGGGGCAGTTTGCTGGGGCAATTTTGATGGGGCAGTATGATGGGGCAATTTTGATGGGAACGTTTTGATGGGGCAGTATGATGGGGCAATTTTGAAGGGGCAATATGATGGGGGCAGTTTTTATGGGGGCAGTTTTTATGGGGGCAGTTTTGATGGGGGCAGTTTTGATGGGGGCAGTTTTTATGGTGGCAGTTTGATGGGGGAAGTATGATGGGGCAATTTTGAGGGGGAAGTATGATGGGGCAATTTTGAGGGGGAAGTATTATGGGGGAAATTTGATGGGCAATTTTGATGGTGGCAGTTTTAATGGGGGAAATTTTGATGGGGCCGTATGATTGGGGCAATTTTGATGGGGCAATTTTAATCAGGGCCGTTTTGATGGTGCAGTTTTATTGGGCCAATTTTGATGGGGCAGTATGATGGGGCAGTATGATGGGGCAATATGATGGGGCAATTTTGATGGTGGCAGTATGATGTGCAATTTGATGGAGCAATTTCGATGGGGCAATTTTGATGGCTGCAGTATGATGGGGCAATTATGATGGGGCAATCTGATGGGGGCAGTTTTGATGGGGCAATGTTGATGGGGCTGTTTTGATAGGGGGCATTATGATGGGGGCAGTATGATTAGGTAATTTTATGGGGCAGTTTTGATTGGGCAATTTTAATGGGGGCAGTATGATGGGACAATTTTGTTGGGACAGTATGATGGGACAATTTTGTTGGGGCAATTTGATGGGCAGTATGATTGGGCAGTATGATCGGGCAATTTTGATAGTGGCAGTATGATGGGGCAAATTGATGGGGGCAATTTGATGGGACAATTTTAATGGAGCAGTTTTGATGGGGCAATTTTAATGGGGGCAGTATGATGGGGAAATTTTGATGGGGCAGTTTTGATGGGGCAATTTTGATTGGGGCAGTTTTGATGGTGCAGTTCTATTGGGCCAATTTTGATGGGGCAGTATGATGGGGCAATTTTGATGGGGGCAGTATGATGGTGGCAGTATAATGGGGCAATTTTGATGGTGGCAGTATGATGGGGCAATCTTGATGGGGCAATTTTGATGGGGCACAGTATGATGGGGGCAGTATGATGGGGCAATTTTATGGGAGCAGTTTTGATTGGGCAATTTTAATGGGGGTAGTTTTGATTGGGCAATTTTAATGGGGGTAGTTTTGATTGGGCAATTTTCATGGGGGCAGTTTTGATTGGGCAATTTTCATGGGGGCAGTTTTGATGGGACAATTTTGTTGGGGCAGAATGATGGGTCAATTTGATGGGGCAATGATGGTGGCAGTATTATGGGGCAATTTGAAGGGGGCAATTTTGATGGTGGCAGTATAATGGGGAAATTTTGTTGGGGCAGTATGATGGGGCAATTTGATGGGGGCAGGATGATGGGGCAGTATGATTGGGCAATTTTGATAGTGGCAGTATGATGGGGCAACTTGATGAGGCAATTTGATGGGACAATTTTAATGGAGCCATTTTGATGTGGCAGTATGATGGGACAACTTGATGGGGCAATTTGATGGGACAATTTTAATGGAGCCCTTTTGATGGGGCAGTATGATGGGGCAATTTTAATGGGGGCAGTATGATGGGGAAATTTTGATGGGGGCAGTATGATGGGGAAATTTTGATGGGGGCAGTATGATGGGGAAATTTTGATGGGGGCAGTAAGATGTGGCAGTATGATGGGTCAGTTTTGATGGGGGCAGTTTTGATGGGGCAGTATGATCGAGGCAGTATGATGGGGTAGTTTTGATAAGGACAATTTTGATTGGGGCAGTGTGATGGGGCAGTTTTGATGGTGTCAATTTTGATGGTGGCGGTGTGATGTGGCAATTTTGATGGGGCAATTTTTATGGGGGCAGTATGATTGTGCAATTTTGATGGGGGCAGTATGATTGTGCAATTTTGATGGGGCAATTTGGGGCAGCTCCTGCAAAAGGTAATTACTTTTTTAAAAGATGCCAATTGAAAATGATATCCCTTGTTTCTGTGCATATATATACATACACACATGTAGCACCAACACTTTTTCAAAGTGTGCGCTATTATTGTAAATTTAGTTTTTCCCAGAACTGTAATGGAGTTTTTGGGGTTAATTGTTCTAGGTTACACTTTGGCATCAGTTTGGCTGGGCTGTACTAGAGTTCTGCCTGGTCATAGGTGAGGTGAGCACCTGTGACAGGCTGAGAACGCAGTCTAATTGGACGCATTGAGTACCAATCTTTTCCCGGAGCCAATCAGTGGGTGCGTCTGGCCCCACTGTGTATTCCGGGAAGGGGTACTTAAGGTGCAGAAGTCTCATAATACGGGGGTTCCCTCTGTTGCTTCTGGTTCCGGTCTGGACCAGCCCCATGGGGGGTCTCGGTCCAGAGTGTATGCTGACTCCATAAGCTTGGTCATCCTGACCAGCCCCAGAGGCCCTCATGGTCTGGGGTGGGGATCTATCCGTTCCCGAGCCTGGGCACTGGCTAGTTCGAGGCGCAGTAACTGAAGGAGGATTCTGAAGTGTCCCGGTGCCCTTTCAGGATTGGAGAGGAACAGCAACTCGACAAGCGACCAGGGAGGACTCTTAGTAGGAGGCTGGCTGCTCGGTAAGAGCCTGAGAGCTGAGATGTATGGACACTAGTGAATCTGCATTTCCTACAGTATCACCGGATTGGCTGAAAGATACAGGCACCATAAGAAAAATTCCTAACTCATCCTTCAGTTGCAACGAAGTTCCCGTGAGAGACTTTGGTGTATTCATCTGAAGTTTCCTAACCAAGTCTGTGGCAGAGACTTTGCTAATTCCGAATCACATGTTGGCTGCTAGATCTATCTTTTGATGGTATTTGATTGCCTCTGCGATTTTTAGTTTTTGCGATATAAATGGAAAAAGACCGAAAATTTTGAAAAAAATGATATTTTCTACTTTTTGTTATAAGAAAAATCGAATAAACTCAATTTTAGTCAAACATTTGGGCCAAAATGTATTCAGCCACATGTCTTTAGTAATAAAAATGTCAATAAGCTTATATTTATTGGTTTGCGCAAAAGTTATAGCGTCTACAAACTAGAGCACATTTTCTGGAATTTACACAGCTTTTAGTTTATGACTGCCTATCTCATTTCTTGAGGTGCTAAAATGTCAAGGCAGTACAACCCCCCCCCCCCCCCCCAAATTACCCCATTTTGGAAAGTAGACACCCCAAGCTATTTGCTGAGAGGCATGGGGAGTATTTTACAGCTCTCATTTGTTTTTGAAAATGAAGAAAGTAAAGAAAAAAACATTTTTTTTTCTTTTTTTTTTCAATTTTCAAAACTTTGTGACAAAAAGCGAGATCTGCAAAATACTCACCATACCTCTCAGCAAATAGCTTGGGGTGTCTACTTTCCAAAATATTCAGGGTCATTTGGGGGGGTTGTGCCATCTGGGCATTCCATGGCCTCAGAAACTGTGATTGGCAGTGAGGAGTGAAATAAAAAAAAAATTACACCCTTAGAAAGCCTGAAGGCAGTGCTTGGTTTTTGGGGTCCCGTACGCGGCTAGGCTCCCAAAAAGTCTCACACATGTGGTATCCCGTACTCAGGAGAAGCAACAGAATGTATTTTGGGGTGCAATTTCACATATGCCCATGGCATGTTTGAGCAATATATCATTTAGTGACAACCTTTTGTAATTTTTTTTGTCATTATTCAATCTCTATTCAATGGGCTCAACATGCCTCTCAGCAAATAGCTTGGGGTGTCTACTTTCCAAAATGGGGTAATTTTGGGGAGTTTTTGAACTGTCCTGGCATTTTATGCACAACATTTAGAAGCTTATGTCACATATCACCCACTTTTCTAACCACTTGAAGACAAAGCCCTTACTGACACTTTTTGTTTACATGAAAAAATTTTTTTTTTGCAAGAAAATTACGTTGAACCCCTAAACACTATATATATATTTTTTTAAAGCAAATGCCCTACAGATTAAAAAGGTGGGTGTTGCATTTTTTTTCCACACAGTATTTGTGCAGCGATTTTTCAAACGCATTTTTTTGGTAAAAAATACACTTTCTTTATTTTAATGCACTAAAACACACTATATTGCCCAAATTTTTGATGAAATAAAAAAGATGATATTAGGCCGAGTACATGGATACCAAACACGACATGCTTTAAAATTGCGCACAAACGCGTAGTGGCGACAAACTACATACATTTTTCAAAGCCTTTAAAAGCCTTTACAGGATACCACATTAGATTTATGGAAAAGGTCTACTGCTTAAATTACTGCCCTCGATCTGACCTTCGCGGTGATACCTCACATGCATAGTGCAATTGCTGTTTACATATGACGCCAGACCGACGCTTGCGTTCACCTTTGCGCAAGAGAAGGGGGGGGCAGGGGTGCTTTTTTTTTTTTTTTGTTTTTGTTTTTTAACCAGTTCCTTAATTTTTTATTTTTTTTATAATTTTTTTCTTTTATCTCAGGGAATGTAAATATCCCCTATTATAGCAATAGGTAGTGACAGGTACTCTTTTTAAAAAAAAAAATGGGGTCTATTAGACCGTAGATCTTTCCTCTGCCCTCAAAGCATCTGACCACACCAAGATCTGTGTGGTAAAACGCTTTCCCAATTTCCCAATGGCGCAGTTTATATCCGGGAGGGGGGACATTCCCTCCCACTGCTTGTAAAAGCAGTCTAGAGGCTAATTAGCCGCTAGGATTTCTTTTACATGAAACTTGATCACTGGCTGAAAAGAATGATACCAAGATGATACCTAAACCTGCAGGCATCATTCTGATATAACCATTCAAAGTCCAGCAACATACTGGACATATATTGTAATCTTTTTTTTTTCATGCAGCCTGTTGGCTGAACAAAAAAAAGTGATTGATCGGTGGGTATGCCCACCATTAGAATACCTCCCTTCATCCACCCACTTCTAATGATGGGCATATATGCACCATTTATATATGCCGAAGCATGGGGGCATCCTCCTGCAAAAAAGTTATATGTTGCATACACGGTCGGACTTTTCCACGGGCAAGCCTCCGTCAGAATTTCGACCGTATGTACGCGGCATTATGAGCCAATCGCTCCTCCGCCCCTGCTGCACCCATGCTTCGGCATATTTGCTCTTTTTTTTAAACGGTGGTGGTGAAATCACCTCCTACAGCACTGGAGTCACGGCTTTATGTATCGTGGGAGCAAACGCTGTTGCTGTCAAGATAAATAAATCCGCGCTGAAGCTGAATGGCGCACCTGAAAACAAGAAAATGGTTAACAATAAAACACAGTAAACAGTAAAGTATAAAAAAATTACATACCTGAAAAGCAAGCATGATAAAACATAATAAAACATTGCATAATAGAATACAGTAAAAAAGAGCAACAATAGAGAGAGAGAGAGAGAGATAGAGAGAGAGACAGAAAAACAAAAAACGAATTTATTTTTTTTTATTTTTATATTTTTTGGGGGGGGGGGGTTTTTTTGTACGTTTTTTTTTTATTTATTTTTTTATTTACACTTTTTTTTTTGTAACTGTAATTTTAACAACTGTAACGGTTTGGGTCTCAAAATGGGATGGCATCTTGGGAGACCCTGTGTAAGTGTATCCTAGCCTGTGAAATGCTGTACCCTACGCTAAAACTTCACTAGTGAATGGTAGCGTTCAAAACATTCACCAATGCAAAGACCAGGATTTTCAGGACAGCGTGGACAATAATAACGGGTGTCACGCCTAGATCCGCGCTTGCTACAGACATGACATCTTTTTAGGGGGGCTCGTTGGGTAGGGGTACGCGGGAGGACATAAGGATAATGCCACTCATGCAGCCGGCTTACTGCATTTGGTTGGGGATGGTGAGGTGCAGAACCGTCTGGATACAGAAGGTCTGTGACAACCTCTTCCTGGAATTCAAGGAAGGATAAAGTCCCGCCTGAAGCTCCGTATAGCACATGAGCGTTCAGCAAAGCCAATTAGAATAAGTAAACAGACACTTTTTTGTACCAGCGTCTGGCCTTACGGGCAACTAGATATGGCGCCAACAACTGGTCGTTGAGGTCCTCCCCTCCCATATTTTGGTTATATTCGTGGACACAGAGGGGTTTCTCCACAACACCAGCCGCCGTACGAATATCGACCGTCGTGTCTGCGTGAAGGGAGGTAAGAACGAAAACATTCTTATTATCCCTCCACTTCATAGTGAGCAAGTTATTACACTGCAAGCAGGCTCTCTCCCCAGCCTAAGATGGGAATCTACAAGCCGCTGGGGAAAGCCCCGGCGATTAGGTCGCACAGTGCCACATGCTCCAATCTGATAATCAAACAAATGACTAAACAGTGGCACGCTCGTGTAATAATTGTCCACGTACAAGTGGTACCCCTTTCCGAATAAGGGTGACACCAAGTTCCACAATATCTTGCCAGCGCTCCCTATGTAATCTGGGCAGTTCTCCGGCTCTACGTAACTATCTTTGCCCTCATAAACCGTAAAGCTCCATACATAGCCTGTTGCCCTGTCACAGAACTTATAGAGCTTGACTCCGTATCTGGCACACTTGCTGGGAAGGTACTGTTTGAAAGACAAGCGGCCAGAAAATTTAATCAGGGACTCATCAACGCAGACAACTTGATTGGGAGTAAGTAAGGCTGCAAAACGTTGGTTGAAATGGTTTATGAGGAGCCGAATTTTGTAGAGGCAAACGTATTCAGGGTCTCCACGAGGACGACAAAGTTCATTGTCGTTAAAGTGCATGAACCGCAAGATCTGCTCGTATCGTTTCCTGGACATGGAGGCAGAGAACACGGGCATATGGTCGACTGGGTGGGTGGACCAATAAGTCCGCAGCATTGTGAATTAATGTATGCCCATGTTGAGGGAAAGGCCCAGAAAGGTCTTAAATTCGGAAACCAATCTCTGGCAAGGGAAGACAACTGGGGATTAGCGGCGATGTGTTGACCAGCATATAAATTACTTTGGTCCACAATAGATCTATAGAGATCTTCCGTGAAAAACAGAAATAAAATCAGCTGTTTCCACCTGAATACCGGGTTGGCCAGTGAATGGGGGAAGTATGGATTCTGCAGAAGTGGTGGGCACCCAATCAGGATTGGCGAATTCTGCAGGAAGGACACTATGGGCACTACGGGCCTGCCTTTGTCTTCTTGGTGGCAGCGGGACACTACTTGTGATTGCCACCTCGCCAGCTTGAACTGCACTTATGGGACTCGCCACGTCACCAAGTGTTACTGCAGTGCTGGATGTACGTCCAGGGTGTACTAGGCCGCTGGTGCTTGCCAGTTCACCAGAAGGAATAGCAGCACTAGTACTTCTCTGCTCCATATGAGGGACCTGCGGTTCTTGCACCTGAACAACAGCAGAAGATCGGGATCGGGTACGCCTGACCTTAGCAGGGACCTCACCTTCGTCGTCAGAGCTATCTGTCATGGAGCCGCTGTCGTCTACAGGATTGTATTCTGAGCCTGAATCTGACAGATGAGTGACCTCCTCTTCACTATCTGTCATGCTCAGAAACATGTAGGCCTGTTCACTAGAGTACTTTCGATTTGCCATTTTGGGCTCTAAATTTAGTGGTACACTAGTGAGACTCACAGGTAAAAAAGCTCTAAAGCCCCATACACACGGTCGGATTTTCGCATGGATTCTGTCCTATCGGACAATGTTGTCGAAAAATCCGACCGTGTGTAGGCACCATCGGACAGTGTACGTCGGATTGTCTGACGGACAAAGTCCTATCTCCTGCTGGATAGATTTTTCGACAACAAAGTCCGATCACACCAAATCCGATCGTGTGTATCGAATTCCTGACGGACAAAGTGCCACGCATGCTCAGATCACATTACAAGACCAAAGCTATTGGCTACTAGCCTCTACGTAGTCCCGTCGTACGCAACAAACGTCACCACGTTCAGAATGATCGGATTTTCCGACAACTTTGTCCGACCGTGTGTATGCAACACCAACATCGGACAAAGTACGACGGACAGGATCCGACGGACCTGGTCCTCGGATAATCCGCGTGTGTGTATGGGGCTTTAGGCTGTCAGCGACTGTAAAAAAACGCTACCAAAAAAAACTGTTAGTGATCGCAGGGATCAGGCCTGACTCTGCGAATGCTGCAGTTATGTGTTTAGTGTTTTGTAAGTGACAGTGATCGATCGATACTGCACTTGGGTGGGCTGGGCTGGGCGGAGGGGGAAAACGCAGGTGCGAGCAGGTATCTGGGCTGATCCCGCTAACAATGCATTTTTTGGAACCCTAAACTGCTGGGATGCTAGTATAGATCTGATCAGATCAGATATTGATCTGTTCAGATACTATACCACTAACGGAGGTGTATGCTTTGCACGTGGGTGTTTGCGGTACTGGCACTAACCTGGGGCGACGCAGACCTTATCTGACCCTAAAACCTAATTGATATCACCCGCCGGGCGATCAGGGGGTTAAACCTTTATGGGGTAATAAATGGCGGGTGCCCTGATACTATAAAAAACAAACTAACTAACCAGCGTCACCCGTAACAGTTATACGGTGATCACTGGTGAAAGGGTTAACTGGGGCAATCAGGGGGTTAACACCTTTATTAGGTTATATATGGGGGTACCTGACGCTATAGAAAAACCTGACGGGGAACCTAAATAACTAACTGGCTAACCAGCGTCACCAGTGACACTTATACAGTGATCGCTGGTGAAAGAGTTAACTCTAGGGGCAATCAGGGGTTAAAACCTTTATTTAGGTTGTATATGGGGGTACCTGACTATTATATAAACCTATTTATAAACCTATATAAACCTGGCGATTAACATAAAAAAATAACTGGCTACCTAGCGGCACCAGCAACACTAATGCAGCGATCAGAAAAACGATTGCTTAGTGACACTGGCAAAAGGGGGTGAAAGGGTTACCTGGGGGGCAATCAAGGGGTTAACCCTTTATTAGGGGGGGTAGGGGGCTACCTTGGACCTAAAGGGGCCTAAAGCTAATTGCCCTGACACTTTTTACAGTCACAAATGACACTAAATGCAGTGATCAGTAAATAAATGATAACTGCAATCAGTGACACTGTGACTGGGGGGGCAGGGGGTGATCTGGGGGGTGATCGGCAAGTGACTGGGGGGTAAAAAGTGTGCCTATGTGTACCTGGTGTCAGTGTACTGTTGGTGCACTTACTTGTATGTCTTCACTCGCTCATGTCCCGGTCAGAAAGACCGCCACGAGGAGTGTGACATCACTTCCTCCTGCCTGCGCTTACAGTTCACAGGCAGGGGAAGCCTCTCATTCCCCAGGAGCGATTGCGAGGGGGTGGATCGCTCCTGAAGCCCCCACCCGCTGGAAGGCCGGCATGTACAGGTACGTGGATATGCCTGTACGTGCCATTCTGCCGACGTATATCTACAGGAGACAGTCCTTAAGTGGTTAAAGAGGTTCAGTCACTGCTGGGCCAATTTGCATTTGCCACACGTATAATGTATAATAATTTTTTCCTGACGGCTTTATATGGCAATAGCCAGAGATCCCGGTTCTCACTCTGTCACCAGTGATTCCGGGTGCCCGGAGGTCATCGTGCCCGCCGGACACTCGTATTGGTTTCTGGGGCACATGCTGCGGGCATGCCCCTAGTGGCCGTAGTCGCTGTCGACTGAGAGCAGAGCTAGCAGTCTGTGTGCTCTTGCTGGTCAAACTGGGGTGACATGACTGTTGATAGAAGATCTCCACATGAAAATATCCCCGGAAAAGAAAAGGAAAAAAAATAGGAAAGCTATAAAATCACAAGTCCCAGCATAAAACAATACATCCATACTCCTGGCACTAGGCACAATGACTGGAGGCCTATAGTAGAGAAGGGGTTTTACGTCCAGGGAAGACTGTCCATAGGAGGTGCCAATGTTTTTTCTGCCTAGTGTTCTACTCCTGTAGGTGTTGCTATAAAACCCTGTTTGGTCATGGATAAAGAAGAGGCTGTGACCATCAATGAACATAAGAGAAATCTTCCTTTATCGTCACAGAATGTAAGAAGGTAAACAAAATCTTCAGCCTTTATAACCACTTTAAGTGACATTACAGATGAGAACTAGGAATGTACATCTTTGTATAGTATGCCTGTGAATGGGGCGCATGTTTCCTGTGCTTAGAACTGTCCCTGCACAAAGTGTAATTTTTGCAGGAAAAAAAGCTATTTAAAATATAATACACAGACACAGAGAACAGTCATTCATTGAAAGTCATTGTTAAAAAAAAAAATAAAAGCGTGGGGGTCCCCCCAAATTCAATTACCAGGCCCTTCAGGTCTGCTATGGATTTTAAGGGGAATACCGGCCAAAAAAAAAAAATGCCGTGGGGTCCCCCTCAAAATCCATATCAGACCCTTATCCGAGCACGCAACCTGGCAGGCCGCAGGAAAAGAGGGGGGACGAGAGTGGCCCCCCTCCCTCCTGAACTGTACCAGGCCACATGCCCTCAACATTCGGAGGGTGCTTTGGGGTCCCCCCCAAAGCACCTTGTCCCCATGTTGATGAGGACAAGGGCCTCTTTCCCACAACCCTGGCCATTGGTTGTGGGGGTCTGTGGGCGGGGGGCTTATCGGAATCTGGGGGCCCCCTTTAACAAGGGGACTCCCAGATCCCGGCCCCACCTCTGTGTGAAATGGTAAGGGGGTACAAAAGTAACCCTACCATTTCACCAAAAAAGTGTCAAAAATTGTAAAAAAGACAGGAGATGGTCTTTGACAATTCCTTTATTAAAATCTTCTTTCTTCTGGTCTTCCTTCTTCCTTTCTTCATCCTTCGGTTTCTTCATCTTCTCCTTCTGGCATCTTCTTTCATCAACTTCTTCCTCTGATCCGCTTCTTCTTGCTCTGGTCTTCTCATCCGGCATCTTCTTCCACGGCGTCGGTGTCTCTTCTGGGCCGCTGCGCGCAATGGGAGGCTCCCGCTGTGTGAGGCTTCGCTGCGTCTGACAGGTCTTTTATAACGGAGGGCGGGCCACCTGGTAACCCCGCCCCCTCTGACGCATGGGGACGTCATGGGGAATTCCCTATGGCTTTCCCCATGACGGAGGAAGAAGATGATGGAAGAAGAAAATGGAAGATGCCGGAAGGAGAAGATGAAGAAACCGAAGGATGAAGAAAGGAAGAAGGAAGACCAGAAGAAAGAAGATTTTAATAAAGGAATTGTCAAAGACCGACTCCTGTCATTTTTACCATTTTTTACACTTTTTTGGTGAAATGGTAGGGGTACTTTTGTACCCCCTTACCATTTCACACAGGGGGGGGGGGGCGGGATCTGGGGGTCCCCTTGTTAAAGGGGGCTTCCAGATTCTGATAAGCCCCACGCCTGCAGACCCCCACAACCAATGGCCAGGGTTGTGGGGATGAGGCCCTTGTCCTCATCAACATGGGGACAAGGTGCTTTGGGGGGAAGGCATGTGAGGGAGGGCATGTGGCCTGGTACGGTTCAGGAGGGAGGGGGGGCGCTCTCGTCCCCCCCCCTTTTTCCTGCGGCCTGCCAGGTTGCTTACTCGGATAAGGGTCTGGTATGGATTTTGAGGGGGACCCCACGCCATTTTTTTTTGGCTGGGGTTCCCCTTAAAATCCATAGCAGACCTGAAGGGCCTGGTAATTAAATTTGGGGGGACCCCCACGCTTTTTTTTTTTTTATCAATGACTTTTTTTTTTTATCAATGACTTTCAATGAATGACTGTTCTCTGTATTACGGGAGCCGACAATTCATTAGCCGCAAAAGATTTTAAACTTTTTTTCCTGCAAAAATGACACTTTGTGCAGGGACAGTTCTAAGCACAGGAAACATGCGCCCCTTCACAGGCATACTATAGACACCCCCAGGTACGAAATTTAAAGGAATATTACACTTTTATTGTTTCACTTTAAGCATTATTAAAATCACTGCTCCTGAAAAAACGGACGTTTTAAAAAAAAAAAAATTGCATTGATACATGTCCCCTGGGGCAGGACCCAGGTCCCCAAACACTTTTTATGACAATAACATGCATATTAGCCTTTAAAATGAGCACTTTTGATTTCGAACGTTCGCATCCATTGTAACTAATGGGGTTCTTATGTTCGCAAAGACTTTAGGTCCGTTCGCGGGTTCTGGTGTGAACCGAAACCGGGGGTGTCGGCTCATCCCTAATCTTTGTATGTTTCTGATTATTAAGTGACATCCAAATCTCCTCTATCATTCAGGAACAAATCATCAGATTCCCAGTCTTGTGATCACTATGAAATCTCTGACATGGTGATCATATAGTATTATTCATAACACATCTGCTGGGTTATGATGTCACAATATCTCACACAGATAGAAGCATTTTCACATCTAAAGTTGGCAGGCTGAAGTCTATAAAGGGCAATACAGTAGTCCATTGGTGAGAACACATTTTATAGATCCATTTCCTGCAATAAGCTTCTGGCCGTGGAATAAAATGGAATACAATTTAGTGTTCAAGAACTATGAACCTGGTAACAGAAGACAGACCCCAGATCCAGTATAATCGGTGTACATAGATCATCATTATAATTTCTAAAGATTCAGATCTGGAAGCCCTCAGTGGAGTAGATGGTACAAATGAAGTGTAATTATTTCAACACCATCTCCACACCTTACACAAAGTGATTCCTGTGATAGATACACTACGGGTTTTATTTACCTTTCAGCTCCGGAGTCAGGGAGTGTCCGAGTTCATCCAGCAGAATCTGATCCGGCAGACCCTCACCTATAGAGAGGAATATAAGATGATGGCTCTGAGTCATGTATGATTGAAGCTGACCTTTCACATACACCAAACTACACATTACAATTATGTCCAAGCAGCAGAATATAACAAATCCTATGTTACATGTAACATGTCAGAGTAAAGTTCTCCATATTCTGACCATATATAAATATACAGAAGTGATCTGATTAAGATTGTAATCTGAATAAGTGTATGGAATAGAGTTGGAGAGAAAGGACCGGAGTGCAGTGGACAGAATGGCAGCATAATGCAGGGCCGTACATGACAGTGTGTCAAGTGACACACTTCGGCCAGTAAAGTGTTAACAGGGCAGGGGAGGGCCCTGTAAATGTAGCAGGGGGGAGCGGCCATATAAATTGGAGGGGCGGAGCTAGCCAGGCAGTGCGGGAGCGACGGGACACGAGGAGGCAGGTTTTTTCTTACTCTGCTCCTCGCTACACATCCAACATGGCCGACGGCTTTGCGGCCTTAGTGCGGGCAGTGGCGGCAGAACAAGGACCCGAGTGGGTCAGAAGGCAGATCGAGGCACTGCTGGACGGAGCAGGGAGTGCCACAGAAGACCGGGCAGCGGTGGGGGAAATCCAAGATGGCGGCGTCCAGGCTGCCGAAGCGGTACTCCCCTGGGGCCACAGCAGGACCTTCGGGTATGGTAAGGAGCCCCAGGGGGGAGCAATCTACCCCCCCAGCAAAAAGGGTGCAGAGGGAGGATGCAGGACTGGCCAGCAGATGGACAGGCAGCAGGCCTGGTGCAGTGGGGGGGGATTTGGGCCTACTAAGGAGAGGATCCCCAGGTGGCAGTGCTTCAGCAGCCTCAACGGCCCCAGCATCGCCACACGAGATGGGGGGAAGTAGGAACACTGGAGGGAGGGGGGGTGGGGGGCGGACTGCAAAAGGGAAGAAGATGGCCGGTGCAACAGGCTCTTCAAGTACTGCGTCCCCCCCAGCAGCTCTGCACGAGCAGGGGGGTGGGGATTCACAGGCCACTCGGGCAACGGCCAGGAGGGGGGCTTCTGCTCCCAGATGTGCCTTTACAGCGAATCCCCCGGCGGCTCTGCACGAGTCGGGGGGAGAGGACAGAAGGGCCAGTGGAGCATCTGCGAGAGGGGGGAGGGGGTCTCACATGGCGGCGGGCGGGAGGGATGGCGGGGCGCCACCAGCCAGCACAGCAGGGAATTGGGTCAGCAGGAGCGGAGCCCGTACCGGCCCGCCTGCACGGGGGAGTTCGGTTCAGACGGGAAGCAGCGAGCAGCTTGACAGAGGTGCAGGTGGAAGGAGACATGCTACTTACAGGAGCCCCTCTCCAAGGGAGCGTTCCTTGTCTTGTGCACAGGAGGAAGAATCTCGGTCGGAAGGAGAATTGTCCGAAGAGGAGTAGGAGGAGCTCGTCGCCCTATCCCGCCGGTGGAGGCTCGTGCAGCGGTTGTGGGACCCCCGCCGGGTCAGCCCGGTAAGTCCACTGACAACAGTGCTTTTGTTAAAGTTTTACAGTCATTGATGGGTGCGGGTACTAGTGGGGGGAGCCCAGGGCCATCTCCCGCGCCGTCGTTGGCAGTAACAGACCAACCGCGAGCGGTGAGTGTGAGGGCGGAGAGTGGGTCGGGGCAGATACAGGAATTGTTGGAGGGATTGAGGGTGTTGATAGGCCGTTTTGGTGAAAGGGGTGAGGCTCCAGAAGGCGGGGTAAATGCGAGAGTTGGTGGAACAGAGGCTGGTGCGGCCACCGGGGGAGGGGTGGTAGCTGACGCTACGTCTGACGGTCGGGTTGCCACGGTGGAAGGGGGAACGGACAAGGTAAGTGAGACGGAAAAGGGGACTAAGGAACTGACGGCGAGGGACGATATTGTGCGCATGGCGGATGCAGCGGAATGCGAGGTATACGTCTGTTTTGAGGGACCCCTGGGGGCTCACTTAAAACAGGAGGTCAGGGAGAAGATTTGGAAGGGGGAGTATGTGGAGATTTTCTCCTTGCTGCCCCTGGAAAAATTCAACCTTGATAGGGTAAAACCGGATAGCAGTAAAAAAGACGATGAGGAAAAGAGGAGGTATAGGCTGATTCCCCGGACTTTCGCCAATTGGCTACAGGCGTTCGCTATATTGGCGGGGGTGATTGGAGAGAAGAACCCTGAACATTGTTCGGCGTTGTTCTGTTACATGGACGCCATCGGGGAAGCCTATCGGGTCTACGGGGGAACAGCGTGGTTAAGGTACGACGAGCAGTTCCGACAGCGTAGGGCGGTCCGGCCGGCATTACGGTGGGACCACAAAGATATCAGCCTTTGGATGAAGCTGATGGCGTCGGCCAAGACGCCGGCACAGACATTTCAAGGGGGGGCCGGAGGTAGCCATTCCTTGGGATCTCCGGCCGGAAAGAAGTGGGGAGTGTGTTGGCAGTTTAATGAAGGGGCCTGTAAATTTGGGGGAACATGTAAATTCAAACATGAATGCTCAGGTTACGGGAGGGGCCACACACTCGCCAGATGTTTTAAAAAAGGCAAGCGGACTGGAGATTTTGGGCGTAAGAGGGACGACGCCGGTGATTTGGGAAAGGATGCAGCCTTTCCTAAATAGATACCTGGATAGGGCGGCGGCGTTAATGTTGAGCAGGGGTTTCAGGGAAGGTTTCAAGATTCCATGCACATTGTCAGCGGTTCCTCCACTGGCCAAAAACTTGAAATCAGCCTTGCAACACCCTGAGGTAGTGTCTGAGAAACTGGCCAAGGAAGTGGGGTTGGGCAGGATGGCGGGACCATTTGAGGACAAGCCGTTAGAGGATTTGGTGGTGTCCCCGTTAGGGGTGGTACCCAAGAAGGAGCCAAATAAGTTTAGGCTCATTCATCATTTATCATTTCCCAAAGGGGGTTCGGTCAATGATTTTATAGACCCGGAAGCGTGCACGGTATCGTACACGTCATTTTATGCCGCGGTGCGCTGGGTGCGGAGGTATGGAAGAGGGGCTCTGATGGCGAAATCTGACGTGGAGGCAGCATTTCGGCTCTTACCAGTGCATCCGGAGAGTTTTAGGTTGTTGGGATGTTGTTGGGAGGAAAAGTTTTACGTAGATCGGTGTTTACCGATGGGATGTTCCATTTCATGCGCCATGTTCGAGGCGTTTAGTTCCTTTTTGGAATGGGTAGTGAGAGATGTTACAGGGATTGATTCCGTCATCCACTATTTGGATGATTTTTTGTGTGTGGGTCCTCCCGCTTCCAATGTGTGTGCGATACTGTTGTCCACGTTGCAGCACATTGCGGACAGATTTCGGGTGCCGTTGGCAGCTGATAAAACGGAGGGCCCGCGGACAGAGTTGAGTTTTTTAGGCATAGTTATAGATTCCATGGCCATGGAATGTAGGTTGCCGGATGACAAGGTGGGGGATCTGAGGAGGTTGGTGGGGGAAACCTATGGGTGTAAAAAGGTTCAGTTGCGCACGCTACAATCCTTGTTGGGAAAGCTAAATTTTGCGTGTAGAATTATTCCCATGGGGAGGATATTTTGTAGACGGTTGTCGGCAGCGACTAGGGGCGTGAGGGCGCCCACGCATTTCATTAGGTTGAACAAGGAACATAAGGAGGACCTACGGATATGGGATCAGTTCCTGGGAGGGTACAATGGCAGGGCTGTTTGGATGTCGGGACCGGTAAGTAACTTTGATGTGGAGTTGGTGACGGACGCTGCGGGATCTACAGGCTATGGGGCTTTCTTTCAGGGACAATGGAGTGCGGAACCCTGGCCGCAGTAGTGGGTAGAGTTGGGTTTTCAGAAAAATCTGGTACTCCTGGAACTGTTTCCGGTGGTACTGGCGTTAGAGTTATGGGGTGAATCTTGCAGAAACCTCAAGTTGAGGTTGAACTGCGACAATATGGGGGTGGTACAGGTGATCAACAATATGTCTGCAGCTTCACCTCCGGTTATACAATTGATGCGGCAGTTGGTGTTGCGGTGCATGCGGTTGAACATCTTTCTGTATGCTGTTCATATTCCGGGCATAGAGAACACGTTAGCTGATGCCTTGTCTCGCTTTCAGTGGGACAAGTTCAGGGAGCTGGCACCGGCAGCACGAGCGGAGGGTGTTCCATGCCCGGGCTGGATGTGGGAGTTAGCATTGGAACCACGGCGGATTGGATCCGGAGGTCTGTAAGTGAGTCAACGTGGTCTGCATACTCCAAGGTGTGGAGGGAATGGACTGACCTTCAGTCTGTAGCTAAGTCCGGGGGGGGGACTCGGGGGACAGGTTGTTGTTGCTTGATCTGGTGGCAAGGGACATGGAAGTTGGAAAATCAGTATCTGCGATTAAGAAGAGGATGGCGGGGCTCGCGTTTTGGTTCAAATTGAGGAGAAGGGTAGATTTGACGAAGGACTTCTGGGTGAAACAGGCTATTAACCACTTCAATACAGGGCTTTTAAACACCCTTCCTTACCAGACCAATTTTTAGCTTTCAGCGCTCTCACACTTTGAATGACAATTACTCAGTCATGCTACATGCTACCCAAACCAAATTTTTATCATTCTTTTCTCACAAACAGAGCTTTCTTTTGGTGGTATTTAATTACTGCTGGGTTTTTTATTTTTTGCAATATTAGCGAAAAAAGAGAGAAATTTTTGAAAAAAAAAACACTTTTTTTTAGTTTCTATTGAAAATTTTTGCAAATAAAACATTTTTTTTCATAAATTTTGGCCAAATGTATACTGCTACTTATCTTTAGTAAAAAATAACCCAAATAAGTGTATATTATTTGGTTGCTGTGAAAGGTATAGCGTCTAAAAGATATGGTGCAAATCATTGAAAATGATCACATCTGATCACACCTGATGCACTGAAGGCCTATCTCATTTCTTGAGACCCTAAGGCCGCGTACACACGAAGGGACAATCCCGCGGGATTATCCTCTGGACTGAAGTCCAGAGGATAATCCCCTCGTGTGTGGGCGCCGGCGGACTTTTTGGCGCCAAAGTACGGCGGACTAAAGTTTCAGGTTTTGTTCTCAAATTATCCGCTGGACTTGGAAGTCCAGCGGACAATCCCGCCGTTAGTGGGCAAGTCCGCGGGACTTTTGAAATGAACGGACTTGCCGCTCATCGGCAAGTCCGTTCAATTAGCACGTGACTTCAGGTTACGTAGCTAGCGTAGGCAGTTACTGCCGCCGCGCTAGCTCCGTGACCTGGCATGGATTTAAAGGGAATCCCCACGCCGAAAAAAACGGCGTGGGGGTTCCCCCCAAATCCATGTCAGACCCTCATCCGAGCACGCAGCCTGGCAGGCCAGGAACGGGGTGGGGACGACCGAGCGCCCCCCCCCCCCTCCTGAGCCGTACCAGGCCGCGTGCCCTCAACATGGGGGGTGCCCTGGGGAAAGGGGGGCCGTGCGGCCCCCCCACCCCAAAGCACCTTGTCCCCATGTTGATGAGGACAAGGGCCTCTTCCCGACAACCCTGGCCGTTGGTTGTCGGGGTCTGCGGGCGGGGGCTTATCGGAATCTGGGAACCCCCTTTAATAAGGGGGCCCCCAGATACCGGCCCCCCACCCTATGTGAATGAGTATGGGGTACGATGTACCCCTACCCATTCACCTAAGGTGTAAAATGTAAAGTAAAAAAAAACACCCACACTTTTGAAAAAATAGTTTATTGCACTGCTCCGGGGGTCTTCTTCCGTCTTGGGGGTCTTCTCGCCGGACTCCCCCGCCATTTACCAAGCTCTTTTACCGAGCGAGGGGAGTCCGGCTACCTTCTTCGTCGTCGCCGCCGTCTGGGGGTCTCGATCCGCCTTCGGGGGTCTTCTTCCGTCTTGGGGGTCTTCTCGCCGGACTCCTCCCCTCTCTTCTGCTCTTTTACCTAGCTCTTTCACGAGGGGAGGTGTCCGGCTACCTTCTTCGTCGTCGCCGCCGTCGTCTGGGGGTCTCGATCCGCCTTCGGGGGTCTTCCGGGGGTCTCTTCTGTTCTTGCGGCGGTCGTCGTCTTCCGCGCCGCCGGCGCCTTCTTCTTCTTGTCCTTCTTCTTGTTCTTCTTCTTCTTCCGATGTTGACCCGACGCTCTCTCTGCCCGGAATGCCTGTGCCGCTCTGAGCTCGGACTTATATAGGGACATGGGCGACAGGGTCACATGCACATGTCACATGGTGACCCCGCCCCCTTGTGTTGTCACAGTCCCGGAGGATGCTGGGACTGTGACATCGCAAGGGGGCGGGGTCACCATGTGACATGAACATGTGACCCTGTCGCCCATGTCCCTATATAAGTCCGAGCTCAGAGCGGCACAGGCATTCCGGGCAGAGAGAGCGTCGGGTCAACATCGGAAGAAGAAGAAGAACAAGAAGAAGGACAAGAAGAAGAAGGCGCCGGCGGCGCGGAAGACGACGACCGCCGCAAGAACAGAAGAGACCCCCGGAAGACCCCCGAAGGCGGATCGAGACCCCCAGACGACGGCGGCGACGACGAAGAAGGTAGCCGGACACCTCCCCTCGTGAAAGAGCTAGGTAAAAGAGCAGAAGAGAGGGAGGAGTCCGGCGAGAAGACCCCCAAGACGGAAGAAGACCCCCGAAGGCGGATCGAGACCCCCAGACGGCGGCGACGACGAAGAAGGTAGCCGGACTCCCCTCGCTCGGTAAAAGAGCTTGGTAAATGGCGGGGGAGTCCGGCGAGAAGACCCCCAAGACGGAAGAAGACCCCCGGAGCAGTGCAATAAACTATTTTTTCAAAAGTGTGGGTGTTTTTTTTTACTTTACATTTTACACCTTAGGTGAATGGGTAGGGGTACATCGTACCCCATACTCATTCACATAGGGTGGGGGGCCGGTATCTGGGGGCCCCCTTATTAAAGGGGGTTCCCAGATTCCGATAAGCCCCCGCCCGCAGACCCCGACAACCAACGGCCAGGGTTGTCGGGAAGAGGCCCTTGTCCTCATCAACATGGGGACAAGGTGCTTTGGGGTGGGGGGGCCGCACGGCCCCCCTTTCCCCAGGGCACCCCCCATGTTGAGGGCACGCGGCCTGGTACGGCTCAGGAGGGGGGGGGGCGCTCGTTCGTCCCCACCCCTTTCCTGGCCTGCCAGGCTGCGTGCTCGGATGAGGGTCTGACATGGATTTGGGGGGAACCCCCACGCCGTTTTTTCGGCGTGGGGATTCCCTTTAAATCCATGCCAGCTTGCGGAGCTAGCGCGGCGGCATTTACTGCCTACGCTAGCTACGTAACCTGAAGTTACGTTCGAAATGAACGGACTGCTCCGTGTGTGGGCAAGTCCGTTCATTTTCAAAAGTCCCGCGGACTTTTGGCCGGCGGATTATCCGCTGGACAAGTCCGTGCGTGTGTGGGCAAGTCCACACCCTCGGAAAGTCCAGCGGACCTAGCCGGAAAGTCCAGCGGATTGTCCGCTGGACTTAGGTCCGCCGGCAAAAGTCCGTACGTGTGTACGAGGCATAACAATTTTTTGCACAAAATTGTCATAAAAACAAGTTATTTCTCTCACACAGCACATGCATACTTGCAATGACACCCAAAAATATATTCTGCTACTCCTGAGTACAGTGGTGTGAAAAAGTGTTTGCCCCCTTCCTCATTTCCTGTTCCTTTGCATGTTTGTCACACTTAAGTGTTTCGGAACATCAAACCAATTTAAACAATAGTCAAGGACAACACAATTAAACACAAAATGCAATTTGTAAATGAAGGTGTTTATTATTAAAGGTGAAAAAAAATCCAAACCATCATGACCCTGTGTGAAAAAGTGATTGCCCCCTAAACCTAATAACTGGTTGGGCCACCCTTAGCAGCAACAACTGCAACCAAGCGTTTGCGATAACGTGCAATGAGGCTTTTACAGCGTCCTGGAGGAATTTTGGCCCACTCATCTTTGCAGAATTGTCCTAATTCAGTTACATTAGAGGGTTTTCGAGCATGAACGGCCTTTTTAAGGTCATGCCACAACATCTCAATAGGATTCAGGTCTGGACTTTGGCTAGGCCACTCCAAAGTCTTCATTTTGTTTTTCTTCAGCCATTCGGTGGTGGACTTGCTGGTGTGTTTTAGGATCATTGTCCTGCTGCAGAACCCAAGTTCGTTTCAGCTTGAGTACACGAACAGATGGTCGGACATTCTCCTTCAGGATCTCTTGGTAGACACCAGAATTCATAGTTCCTTTTATCACGGCAAGTCTTCCAGGTCCTGAAGCAGCAAAACAGCCCCAGACCATCACACTACCACCACCATATTTTACTGTTGGTATAATGTTCTTTTTCTGAAATGCAGTGTTCCTTCTACACCAGATATACTTGGACACACACCTTCCAAAGAGTTCCACTTTTGTCTCATCGGTCCACAGAATGTTGTCCCAAAAGTCTTGGGGATCATCAAGATGTGTTGTGGAGAAATTGAGACGAGCTTTGATGTTCTTTTTGCTCAGCAGTGGTTTTCTCCTTGGAACTCTGCCATGCAGGCCATTTTTGCCCAGTCTTTTCCTGATGGTGGAGGCATGAACGCTGACCTTAACTGAGGCAAGTGAGGCCTGCAGTTCCTTGGACGTTGTTGTGGGGTCTTTTGTGACCTCTTGGATGAGTCGTCGCTGCGCTCTTGGGGTAATTTTGGGCGGCCGGCCACTCCTGGGAAGGTTCACCACTGTTCCATGTCTTCGCCATTTGTGGATAATGGCTCTCACTGTGGTTCGCTGGATTCCCAAAGCTTTGGAAATGGCTTTATAACCCTTTCCAGACTGATAGATCTCAATTACTTTATTTCTCAATTGTTCCTGAATTTCTTTGGGTCTCGGCATGATGTGTAGCTTTTAAGGATCTTCTGGTGGACCTTACTGTGTCAAGCAGCTCCTATTTAAGTGATGCCTTGATTGTGAACAGGTGTGGCAATAATCAGGCCTGGGTGTGGCTAGAGAAATTGAACTCAGGTGTGGACAACCACAGTTATAGTATGTTTTAACAAGGGGGGCAATCACTTTTTCACACAGGGCCATGATGGTTTGGATTTTTTTTCACCTTTAATAATAAACACCTTCATTTACAAATTGCATTTTGTGTTTACTTGTGTTGTCCTTGACTATTGTTTAAATTGGTTTGATGTTCCGAAACACTTAAGTGTGACAAACATGCAAAGGAACAGGAAATGAGGAAGGGGGCAAACACTTTTTCACACCACTGTATAGTGATACCACATGTGTGAGACTTTTACATAGCCTGGCCACATACAGAGGTCTAACATCCAAGTAGCACCGTCAGGCGTTCTACGAGCATAAATTGCACATCTCATTTGATGACAACCTATCACACTTTTGAAGGCCCTGGAGCACCAGGTCAATGCAAACGCCCACAAAATGACCCCATTTTGGAAAGCTAACACCCCAACGTATAATATATGGGGCATAATGAGTCTTTTGAATGGTTCATTTTTTTCCCAAAGTTTTTGGAATATGTGGGAAAAAAATGAAAACGCATTTTTTTTATACAAAGTTGTCCATTTATAAGATATTTCCAACACATAGCATGTACATAGCAAAACTGACACCCCAAAATACATTCTGCTACTCCTTCCGAGTATGGCGATACCAAATATGTGAGACTTTTACACAGCCTGGCCACATACAGAGGCCCAACATTGAAGTAGCACCGTCAGGCGTTCTACATGCATAAATTACACATCTCATTTCTCAACCACCTATTACAGTTTTGAAGGCCCTGGAGCACCAGGACAATGGAAACGCCCACAAAATGACCCCATTTTGGAAAGCTAACACCCCAACGTATAATATATGAGGCATAATGAGTCTTTTGAATGGTTCATTTTTTTCTCAAAGTTTTTGGAATATGTGGGAAAAAAATGAAAACGCATTTTTTTTTATACAAAGTTGTCCATTTATAAGATATTTCCAACACATAGCATGTACATAGCAAAACTGACACCCCAAAATACATTCTGCTACTCCTTCCGAGTATGGTGATACCAAATATGTGAGACTTTTACACAGCCTGGCCACATACAGAGGCCCAAGTTGCACTGTCAGGTGTTCTAGGAGCATAAATTACACACAAATTCCTGCCAACCTATCACATTGTTGAAGGCCCTTCATATTTCTAACACATAGAATGTACTGTACATACCAATTACAAACCAAAATACATTCTGCTGAGCAAAGGGTAAAGAAAAGATTACCTGCGGTTTTAGTAGTGCAGTGGTCCACAGAGGAGAGCATCGGTCCAGGCAGCAGGCAGGAACGTAGACAGCGACAGCAAAACAGGCAGCAGGCAGGAACGTGGACAGCGACAGCAAAACAGGCAGCAGGCAGGAATAGTCAGCACAGGTAGAGATGTTGTCAACACAGCCAATGCATTAGTCCAGATAGCAGGCAGGGATGTGGTCAGCAGCAGCAAAAGGATCAAAGGATCGTCCATGCAGTAGGCAGGAATACTGTCCATAATTAATAAAGGCAGCAGGCAGAGGTATGGTCAGCACAGCCAGAGTATTTTTTCCAGGGAGCAGACAGGACCATCAAGCTTAGGGTATCGGTCAGGGAAGAATGGGGACAGGGGTAGAGGCTTCTCCCACCCAAATCTCTTTGAAGCCTCCGGACAACCAGACCCTGTTATGGGAACACAGAAAAACTGGTTTTCTGAACTCAGAACACTCTTCTGGAGCCCCTCACATATGTGAGACCTCTGTGTAGCAGGGTAAAAGATCAGTCCAAGGGGCAGGCAAAAACATGGTCAACAAGCCGAGGTCAGTGCAGGTAAAAGGCAGACATAGACGGTAGGCAGAGGCATAGTCGATACAGTCCAGGGTCAGTTCACTTGAAAGGCAGAAACATGGCGGATAAACAATGCAGACGGTAGGCAGAGGCATAGTCGAGAAACAGGCCAGGGTCAGTTCACATGGAAGACAAATGATATGGTTGGTTGAGGCAGGGAAATATTCATGACAGAAATTGGGGGGAAATGGCAGTCTATTGGAAATATGGGCTAATAGTGGTCCAGAGTGTGATATCGCCTGAAGCATTGTCCGATGCAAAGGCCAGGTAGGGAGGGACAATCGGGACAATAGAAGCTGGTGTCTTTCCTAACTCCTCTCTTAGTGCACACCCAGCATTTTTTTTGGCGTCGTCTTCCGGATGCTGATGGTGGAATATGTTCCGGAAAATGACGCTCATGTAGCCTGACGCCAGAATCTGAGCGAATGCTTTCTGGGGGGGATTCCTCTTGATAAATAAGTGAAGTGACAATGTCTTCAATATATTTTATGAAGGTGGTGGGTGTTGCTGAGGATTTTTGGTAAATTATAAAAGAATTTAAAAGGGCCAAATGAAAAAAGTAAATTGCAACTTTTTTATACCAAAAAAGGGATTTTCTTGTTGACAGATAGGGCTGCAACATCTGGTCATTTAAATCCACCCCCCCCCCCATAAATTTATTATAAGCATTGATGCAGGAAGGCTTGCGAACGGGACCGCGTCTTCTGTGAAGTTCCACTGAGGTGTCATTGTGGATGGTGGACATCATATACACATCTTTAATATCCTTCCACTTCACAGCCAGCACTTCCTCATTCCTCAAGCTGGCCGATTCCCCCCTTTGAATGTTTGTGGCGACAAGACGCTGTGGGAAGCCCTTCCGGTTTTTTTCTTATTGTACCACAGGCCAATGTTTTTTTTAGGTACAGGTGGCGGAGAAGGGGCAAACTCGTATAAAAATTGTCCATATATATATATGATACCCCTTTTGGAGGAGTGGGAATGCCAACTCCCAAACAATTTTCCCACTAATTCCCATGTATGATGGACACTCAGGGGGTTGGATCTGGGAATCTTTTCCTTCGTACACACGGAAGGAGTGCACATAACCAGTGGCACTTTCACGAGCTTGTTGAGCTTCAAGCCATACCTCGCTCTCTTACTTGGGATGTATTGTTTGATACCCAGCCGGCCTGTGAAATGCACCAGGGATTCGTCCACAGATATATTTCTGTCAGGGACATAAAGTTCAGCAAACCTTTTGGAAAAAAAATCAATTAGGGGGCGAATTTTATACAGCTTGTCAAATTGTGGGTGATTCCGGGGGGGGGGGGGGGGGGGGGGGGGCACTGTGAGTTAATAATAATTTCATATCGGGACCTGGACATGGCTGCAGAAAAAACTGGCATGTGATGGATGGATTTGGTCGACCAATACTTATGTATCTCATTTTTTTTTGTAAGGCCCATGTTTAGCGTTAGGCCTAAAAACACTTTCAGCTCTGCAATTGTTAGTGGTCGCCATTCAAAAGGGCGGGCATAGCTGGAGCTGGGGTTGGCTGTGATAAATTGTTGGGCACAAAGATTGGTTTGGTCCATGACGATTTGAAGTAATTCCTCTGGGAAAAATAAATAAAAAATATCCATCTTGGAAAAACCTGCAGTGTTGACCTGCACACCTGGCTGTGCTGTAAAAGGGGGGATTGTGGCTGACCCTGTGGTAGAAGGCAGCCACAATGGGTTTGCCAAGCTTTCTGGCAGCTGATTTTGGGCCCTAATTCTTTGGCGCACACTGGGTCTAGCAGCACTTGAACTGGGCCTCTCCTCCTGGGGTCTACCGCCGTTGGCACTGCTGGTAGATGCCTGGGGTTCAGACCGTCTTCTTTTAGGAGGGACTGCTTCCTCCTCCAATTCGAATCCTGAGGTGCTGCCTTCAGGGGGCTCATATTCTGAGCCAGAAACTAAAACAGAACTGAGCGGTGAGAGCTCCCCGATGCTCTCATCGCTCAGACTGAGTATTTGGTATGCCTCCTCTGGGGTGTACATCCTTTTGGACATAGTGGCAGGTACTCTGGTGGCAGGTGGTGAGGTGGCGGGTATTCTGGTGAGGTGGCGGGTACTCTGGTGGCAGGTGGTGAGGTGGCAGGTGAGTACCTGTTGGGTGGCAGCTGGTGAGGTGGCGGGTACTCTGGTGGCAGCTGGTGAGGTGGCGGGTACTCTGGTGGCAGCTGGTGAGGTGGCGGGTACTCTGGTGGTAGGTACACTGGTGGCAGGTACACTGGTGGCAGGTGATGAGGTGGCGGGTACTCTGGTGGTACTCTGATGACAGGTATTCTGCTTGCAGGTACTCTGATGGCAGGTACTCTGGCAGGTGGCGGGTACTCTGGCAGGTGGTGAGGTGGCGGGTACTCTGGTTGTACTCTGGCAGGTGGTGAGGTGGCGGGTACTCTGGTGGTACTCTGGCAGGTGGTGAGGTGGCGGGTACTCTGGTGGTACTCTGGCAGGTGGTGAGGTGGCGGGTACTCTGGCAGGTGGTGAGGTGGCGGGTACTCTGGTGATACTCTGGCAGGTGGTGAGATGGCGGGTACTATGGTGGCAGGTACTCTGGTGAGGTGACAGGTACTGATGAAAGGTACACCTGATGACAGGTACACCTGATGACAGGTTCTCTTTATTTAGGGGGGGTGATCTGGGCACAGATGGGTATATATATACTAGGTCGGTACAGTATATAGGTAACTCACTCTTAGCTTATCTCCTCCTCACACAGGATCAGTGTGTGAAGAGGAGAACCCAGCAACAGGAGTTACCTCTCTTTTTTGTTTACATTTAGTGACTGGCTGTCATTGGACACAGCCAGTCACTAAATAGCCAATTGTTTTTTTATTTTTACTTTGATCGGGGCTGAGCTGTATCTAAGGCAAAAGCCTCAGCCAGCCTCAGTCCCGATCTGTCACTGAACGTTCCCGGGAGCGCGCGCGTGCGCAGTGCACGCCGCTTCCGGGATACATGCAATCAGCGGCGAACGGCGCAGAACACCGCCTCGGGACACAACTGGCCACTTCAATACCCCCATCGGGGGACAGCTGTGTCCCGAGGGACACACCGGATCCCCGATCACCGCTCTGCGGGCCCCCCCCGGGCCCGCAGTAGCGGCGGAAGGCCGAGGACGTCATATGACGCCCACCCAGGATGGGAGATCCACCTTGTGGGCGTCATTTGACTATGGCCGGGTATTGAAATGGTTAAGGGGTATAGGAAATCACATAGGAGCAAGGATAAGCGGCGCCCTATCACATTTGGTAACTTGGTAGACCTAGGGGGGCAGCTCATGGGGGTGTGCCAATCGGGATACGAGGTGAACTTGTTTTTAGCAGCGTTTGCTTTAGCATTCTTTGGGGCATTTAAGATTGGGGAGTTGGTCAGTCCCTCAAAACATGTGGCGGGCGGTTTGTTGGTTCAGGATGTGGAATTGAGGGACGATAGGATCAATGTCAGGTTGAGAAGATCGAAAACGGACCAGAGTGGAAAAGGGACGCAGGTGAGTCTGTATGCAATACAAGGGTGTGGGGTTTGCCCGGTGCTGACGGTGACAACGTTTTTGACATTAAGACCGGGGGGGGGAAGGTCCGCTGTTATTACATAAGGATGGACGGTACTTATCCAAATTTCAATTCGTGGCAGTGCTGAGAAAGTGTTTGGGGATGTTGGGTCTGGACAGTCACGCCTACGCCTCACACTCCTTCCGTATTGGGGCGGCTACAGAAGCCGCCAGGTACGGGTTGGATGAGGTGGATGTGCAAAAGTTGGGGAGATGGGAATTGCAGCGGTTCCGTAGTTATATTCGGCCACAGTTGGTGTGTGAATAATAAAAAATAAAAGACATTTTTTTTTAATAATTTTGGTGGGGGGTGTGGTTACGGTTCAGGGGTGCAGCATAAAGTGGAAGTATTGTGTGGGTTGTGTTTGGTAATGCTGTGCTTGTTATTACAGATGCAGGGCGACAGCTCCTCGTATGGATCCTCGGGCATTCGTACGTGTGCTGGGGTGCCAGGAGGGGGGACATGAGACCAGGTGGGAGACAGCTGGGTATCTCCAGGAGGGAGGCAGTTATCCGGTGGTTAGGTAGGCCGGGCATGATGTGGGGCAGGGTGGTGCCGGAGGTGGAGAGGTACGCTTGGTTGGACCGACCACCTGATGTGCTGGTCATTCATGCCGGCGGTAATGATTTGGGGGTAAGGACGGTGAGGGACTTAATAGCGGATATTAAAGCAGACATTATGTTCCTCCGCGCCACTTTCCCTGGGACCATGTTGATATGGTCCGATATGGTGGCAAGGACGTCGTGGCGCATGGCCAGATCCGTGTACAGGCTGAACAAAGCCCGGATCAGGATAAATAAAGTAGTGGGTCGGTTTCTAGCATGGCAAGGTGGTCTTGTAATTCGCCACCGGGAGTTGGAGGTAAACGTGGGGATGTATCTGAGACGGGATGGTGTACATCTTACTGATGTGGGGATAGACCTATGCTCTTTGGGACTGCAGGAGGGAATTTAAGCGGCCCTGCGGGTGTGGAGGTGCCATCAAGGGTGAGGGGTCTCCCTTTTCAGGCTGTGGCGTTGTTTATTATGTTGGTCAGTGACAGCAGCAGTTATAGAGGTGGTAAGTGTGTGGGGGGCTCATCAATAGATGGCCCCTCCTTGTTACATCAAACGTTGTTGATGTTTATGGTTATTGTGCACTGCGGGAATGTTGGTTATCGGGTGGTACGGTAGAGACCCACGGGTTTCTTTATCTCCCGCAGTGCCCCCTGGTGTTGATATCGGTGATATCATGCTTGTGGTATAAGCACTTTGCTCCGTCACTGACCAATAAACATGGGGGTTTAACCTGTTTTGTTTTCAGCAGGGGTCTGAAAGTGTTAATGTTATGGTGTTATTTATGTTATTTATGTTTTATTTATGATAATAAGAAATTGTAGTTATTTATTTATTTTATTTATTACAGGATTTATATAGCGCCAACAGTTTACGCAGCGCTTTACAATATAAAAAGGGGGACAATACAGTTATAATACAATAAAATACAAGAGGATTAAGGGGGCCCTGCTCAGAAGAGCTTACAATCTAATAGGGTGGGGAGGTGATACAAAAGGTTGTAACTGTGGGGAATGAGCTGATGGAAGTGGTAGAAGATTAGTTGGAGACATGATAGGCTTCCCTGAAGAGATGAGTTTTCAGGGATCGCCTGAAGGTAGCTAGAGTAGGGGATAGCCGGACAGGTTGAGGTAGCGAGTTCCAGAGGATAGGAGAGGCTCTGGAGAAATCCTGGAGACGAGCATGGGAGGAGGAAACAAGAGAGCTTGACAGGAGGAGATCTTGAGAAGAGCGGAGAAGACGGTTTGGGATATGTTTGGAGACAAGATTGGTGATGTAGCTCGGGGCAGAGCTGTGGATGGCTTTGTAAGTTGTGGTTAGTATTTTGAATTTAATTCGCTGGGTGATTGGGAGCCAGTGTAGGGATTGGAGGAGAGGGTTGGCAGACACTGAACGGTTGGTAAGGTGGATAAGTCTGGCAGCAGCATTCATGACAGACTGAAGAGGGTAGAGCCTATGGAGAGACAGGCCAATGAGAAGGGAGTTGCAATAGTCAAGGCGTTCTTATTTTGGTATTTTAATAAATAGCTGTTATGGCCATTTAACTCCATAACTGGTGTGATCTCTTATTTATTAAGTAAGTAAATATATGGAGTAAGATGTATTCAGCTAGGGGGTCATATCTGGGCTACACTAGTCAAGAAAGGACCGGAGTGCAGTGGACAGAATGGCAGCATAATGCAGGGCCGTACATGACAGTGTGTCAAGTGACACACTTCGGCCAGTAAAGTGTTAACAGGGCAGGGAAAGGGCCCTGTAAATGTAGCAGGGGGGAGCGGCCATATAAATTGGAGGGGCGGAGCTAGCCAGGCAGTGCGGGAGCGACGGGACACGAGGAGGCAGGTTTTTTCCCACCCACCCTTCCCCTTTTTATCTGCAGAAGTATGTTATTGGATGTGTTAATGTTTTCATTGTCGTTTCAGGTCGTGGGAAGAGTTTTGTTTTTCGTCATGACAGCTTAAGGGGGTTGGCGTTGTTTATTTTGTTGGTCAGTGACGGCAGCAGTTATAGAGGTGGTAAGTGTGTGTGGGGGGCTCATCAATAGATGGCCCCTCCTTGTTACATCAAACGTTGTTGATGTTTATGGTTATTGTGCACTGTGGGAATGTTGGTTATCGGGTGGTACGGTAGGTACGTAGACCCACGGGTTTCTTTATCTCCCGCAGTGCCCCCTGGTGTTGATATCGGTGATATCATGTTTGTGGTATAAGCACTTTGCTCCGTCACTGACCAATAAACATGGGGGTTTAACCTGTTTTGTTTTGTTTTCAGCAGGGGTCTGAAAGTGTTAATGTTATGGTGTTATTTATGTTATTTATGTTTTATTTATGATAATAAGAAATTGGAGTTCTTATTTTGGTATTTTAATAAATAGCTGTTATGGCCATTTAACTCCATAACTGGTGTGGTCTCTTATTTATTAAGTAAGTAAATATATGGAGTAAGATGGTATTCAGCTAGGGGGTCATATCTGGGCTACACTAGTCATGTGATATTGGGGTGGAAAGAGATAGAAAAGGGATCTGTTCATTGCTACTAGCAAGTTAGTGAGTGAAAATAGTGATAGTGAAGTGCAGGAGTGTCCACACTTTTTTCAAAGAGGGCCAGATTTGATGAAGTGAACATGCATGAGGGCCATTTTGCCTTACATTCTTTGAACCATTAAAATTCGGTCTAATGCCACGTACACACGGTCGGAATTCTCGTCGGAAGAAGATCTGATGGTTTTCCCGTCGGAATTCCAACGGAATTTCGCTCAAACTGTCTTGCCTACACACGGTCACACCAAATTCCGATGGTCAGCAACACAGCGGCATAAAACACGCTCGACAGCACTATAAAAGGGAAGTTTATGCTTCCGAGCATGCGTCAAATTGTTTCCGAGCATGCGTCGGAATTTTGCGTGTCGGAATTGCATACACACGATCGGAAAATCCGATAGAAAGGTTTTCCGTCTGAAAAATTGAGAACAGGTTCTCAATCCAAAGTCCGTCGGAAATTCCGACAGAAAAAGACCGCGGGGGATAAACACGGTCGGAAAATCCGTTGAAAAGCTCCCATCGGACTGTTTCGTGTGTACGTGGCATAAGTGTGTTCGTCCGAGCACTAATACACTGCCCAACAAGAATTATCTTGCTTTTGTGTCTGTGTGTGGTGAAGAGATGAGCTTGGGCGTGTTATTTGGATATACCGTATTTATTGACGTATAACACGCACCTTCACTTTAAAAGGGACGTTTCAGGAAAAAAAATTACATTTTAAATAAAGAACTGAGAAGCAAAATAAGGGTCAGTGCCCATCAATGCAGCCTCACCATCGCCACGATTGCAGCCTCAAATGCAGCCTCACCATTGCATGAATGCAGCCTCAAATGCAGCCTCATCATTGCATGAATGTAGCCTCAAATGCAGCCTCACCATTGCATTAATGCAGCCTTACCATTGCATGAATGCAGCCTCACCATTGCCATTAATGCAGCCTCACCATTGCCATGAATGCAGCCTCACCATTGCCATGAATGCAGCCTCACCATTGCCTGAATGCAGCCCCACCATTGCATGAATGCAGATCCACCATTGCATGAATGCAGATCCACCATTGCCATGAATGCAGCCTCACCATTGCACGAATGCAGCCTCAACATTGGATGAATGCAGCCTCAACATTGCATGAATGCAGCCCCACCATTGCATGAATGCAGCCCCACCACTGCATGAATGCAGCCTCACCATTGCATGAATGCAGCCCCACCATTGCATGAATGCAGTCCCACCATTGCATGAATGCAGTCTCACCATTGTATGAATGCAGTCTCACCATTGTATGAATGCAGCCTCACCATTGCATGAATGCAGCCTCACCATTGCATAAATGCAGCCTCACCATTGCCATGAATGCAGCCTCACTATTGCCATGAATGCAGCCTCAAATGCAGCCTCACCATTGCATGAATGCAGTCTTACCATTGCCATCAGTGCAGCCTGATCGATGCCTATCTGCAGCCTCGGAGGGGACTGGGAGGGGGTGGGACAATCGCCTCCCGTGCGACGGCATGTTAATAGTAAATGGGGAATTGCACTGTGTTACAGGCGCAAATGCTTTGTGAATACGAAAACGTTCGTTGCGCATCGGCGTGCGCCGCAACTCATGGCGCAAACCGTTTGTAAATCAGCCCCGTGGTGTTCATATCTCACAGACAGAATGAACTGCTGTTTATTGTATGTACCTTGTTTATACAGTGCTTCATGCGGGTGTATCTGTTAGTGTAGGAAATGGTTTGGTTGGACCAGCTTGGCCCAAATGAACTAGTTAAGGTGAAAGAAAGGCTAGAGATCAGCTTTAAAAGGTTAAAGCGGAGTTCCACCCAAAAGTAAAACCCTCCGGTGCCACATGTGTATAGTATGTGTACAGTATGTGTATAGTATGTGTACAGTATGTGTATAGTATGTCTGCAGTATGTGTATCGTATGTGTATAGTATGTGTGCAGTCTGTGTATCGTATGTGTGCAGTATGTGTATCGTATGTGTATAGTATGTGTATAGTATGTGTGCAGTATGTGTATAGTATGTGTGCAGTATGTGTGCAGTATGTGTACAGTATGTCTGCAGTATGTGTATAGTATGTGTGCAGTATGTGTATAGTATGTGTGCAGTATGTGTGCAGTATGTGTATAGTATGTGTGCAGTATGTGTATTGTATGTGTATAGTATGTGTGCAGTATGTGTATCGTATGTGTGCAGTATGTGTATCGTATGTGTATAGTATGTGTGCAGTATGTGTGCAGTATGTGTATAGTATGTCTGCAGTATGTGTATAGCATGTGTATAGTATGTGTATAGTATGTGTGCAGTATGTGTATAGTATGTGTGCAGTATGTGTATAGTATGTGTATAGTATGTGTGCAGTATGTGTGCAGTATGTGTATAGTATGTGTGGAGTATGTGTATAGTATGTGTGGAGTATGTCTGCAGTATGTGTATAGTATGTGTATAGTATGTGTGCAGTATGTGTATAATATGTGTATAGTATGTAAGCAGTATGTGTATAGTATGTGTGCAGTATGTATGAAGGCTGGCCGGTTACGCCCATGGCTGGCTCCTTGCTGAGCAGCGGTCGGTTGTTACAGTAGGGGTACTACCATGGGCTGTCGGTTCCTCTAAAGGCACCATCGGGAGTCGGGACCACTTGCCGCCCCCCCCCCCTGCCGTTTCTCCCTTGCAGCCCATATCACAGGTCCGTGGGAGGGGGCAGCCGCCCGCTTCTCCTGGCGCGCATGCCGGGGGTAGCGGGGGGGCGTCCTTCCATCCTCCACCTCGCCACTCTCCCCTCAGCTCCATCTGCCCGGCATTTCTGTCATAGCGTTTTCTGCCCTGGCATTTCTGTCTTAGCGTTCTCCCCCGGCATTTCTGTCTTAGCGTTCTCCCCCGGCATTTCTGTCTTAGCGTTCTCCCCCGGCATTTCTGTCTTAGCGTTCTCCCCCGGCATTTCTGTCATGGCTTTGCTGCCTCAGCGTTTGTGGTCCAGGATTTCTGTCATTGCATTCTGCCTCAGCGTTCAGTCTCAGCGTGTTTCGGTCATTTGCGTTTCTGCCCAGGTTTCTGTCATGGCTTTTCTGCCCCAGCGTTCTGTCAGCGTTCTGCCCCAGGATTTCTGTCGTTGCATTTCTGCCTCAGCATTTCAGTCTCAGGGTTTCGGTCATTCCACTTCTGGCATAGCGTTTGGCCCAGGATTTCTCTCATGGCATTCTGCCACAGAATTTCTGTCATTTTGTCTCTGCCCCTGGATTTCTGTCATTTTGTTTCTGCCCCTGGATTTCTGTCATTGCGTTTCTGCCTCAGCGTTCAGTCTGAGCGTATTTTCTGTCATTTGCGCTTCTGCTCCTGGATTTCTGTCATTTCGTTCTGCTCCTGGATTGCTGTCATTTCGTTCTGCTCCTGGTTTTCTGTCATTGCGTTCTGCTCCTGGTTTTCTGTCATTGCGTTCTGCTTCTGGATTTCTGTCATTGCGTTCTGCTCCTGGATTTCTGTCATTGCTTTTTGCTCCTGGATTTCTGTCATTGCTTTCTGCTCCTGGATTTCTGTCATTGCTTTCTGCTCCTGGAGTCATGTCATTGCTTTCTGCCCCTGGAGTCATGTCATTGCGTTTCTGCCCCTGGAGTCACGTCATTGCGTTTCTGCCCCTGGAGTCACGTCATCGCGTTTCTGCCCCTGGAGTCACGTCATCGCGTTTCTGCCCCTGGAGTCACGTCATTGCGTTTCTGCCCCTGGAGTCACGTCATTGCGTTTCTGCCCCTGGAGTCACGGCATTGCGTTTCTGCCCCTGGAGTCACGTCATTGCGTTTCTGCCCCTTGAGTCACGTCATCGCGTTTCTGCCCCTGGTTTCATGTCATTGCGTTTTTGCCCCTGGATTCATGTCATTGCGTTCCTGCCCCTGGATTGTGTCATTGCGTTTCTGCCTCAACATTCAGCTTCAGCGTTCTGTCATATCGTTTGCTGTCATCACGTTTCTGCCTCAGCAGTTCTGTCATCACGTTTCTGCCTCAGCAGTTCTGTCATCACGTTTCTGCCTCAGCAGTTCTGTCATCACATTTCTGCCTCAGCATTTTTGTCATCACGTTCTGCCTCAGCAGTTCTGTCATCACAGTTCTGCCTCAGCAGTTCTGTCATCACGGTTCTGCCTCAGCAGTTCTGTCAATACGGTTCTGCCTCAGCAGTTCTGTCATCACGGTTCTGCCTCAGCAGTTCCGTCATTTCGTTTCCGTCATTTTGTTTCCGTCATTTTGTTTCCGTCATTTCGTTTCCGTCATTTTGTTTCCGTCATTTCGTTTCCGTCATTTCGTTTCCGTCATTTCGTTGCCGCCCCAGCATTTCTGTCATTGTGTTCAGCTTCAGCGTTTCTCAGAGGGGCGTTGTTGTTCACCCATGGCATACTCTGGTAGCTGTTTTGTTCGTTGGTTGTCATGTCTCATCGTATCTGTGTTCATGTTGTACCTGGGTCAGTTAGTTAGGGCTTACGTCAGGATCTGTCACGTCTACAGATCCATACGGGCTGAGGTTTCGTTTGTTAATTGATTGTTGTCCACAATATTCTCGCCCGCATAACATACGTCATGCGATGCATGTTCATTCACCACACTCATACGACTACCCACCACGGTCCGTGGGTACACCAGCCTGAGTTTTCAGTCAATTACCTGTGTCTGCACTGCAGGTTACTCGGGCTCACTTACCACTCACACGAGGGTGGGGGGGGTTCTGTCTTTAGGGTCATCACGCGCAGTGGTCTTGACATTTCTGCTCATGTTCTCATTCTTAGGTAGGCACAGAGGGGCGGGCGTTGTTGTTCTCATTTCTGGTTGTCTGTCATTTCTCTAGTTTGTGTTCTCAGGTTGGGACCGTCTTGGCATCCATACCTCCTTCCTCAGTTTAGGATTCAGACTCAGTAGTTGGGTCTCTGGCTGAAGCACATCCCGATCTTATCAGGTAGGACCAGTGTCCTGTGTCTGGCATGGTTCTCCATGTTGATGATGCTTATTGCCATGGCGCATGGGCTTTATCTGCTTACTCCATCACATTCATCAGGTATCCAGCATTTCACACTCCTACCAGTGGTCCTTTTTGCCCTCACCCTCTCACTTCCCCATAGGATTTTGATCGTCTCGGCCATCATTCGCAGGGGTTCCTCGGGTCAGGCCTTGCTCCCTTCCCCCACGCATCCTCATTCGCAAGCAGGTCATTCTCATGTCTAGGTTGTCTTGGGCATCAGGCTCAATCCAATCTTGCACGGGATGTTCTGTTGGTTCTGGGTAGCTGTGCAGGTTCCATAGGGGGTTCCTTTCTCATTACCAAGTCAGGAGTCGGTGGGTTTCTCCTGTTACCGCGGATACTTACTGTTGCCTTCTGGGCGCACGCCAACATACGTGTTGGATCATTACCTTCCCTTCTTCACCTAAATTTGTGTCTTTTTGCCCTCTTCTCAAGCATACCGACCAGCTAGGCCAAGGCACACCTCAGACCTTGGTTCTTAGGAACATCGCATTTCCCGCTTGAAAGACTCTGACTACAAGTATGAAGGCTGGCCGGAGGCCTGTATTTGTAGGAGGAGCCTGAGAGGGCTATTTAAGCCTCCTCCTCCGTCAGGGCCAGGGTCGTCGGCTTCTGGGTTCCCACCCACCTGTTTCCCCCCCACCTGTTTCCCCCAGCCTTTCATACATACTCGTAGTACTTCTATTCTTATGCCGCGTACACACGATCGGAATTCTCGTCGGAAAAAACTCTGACGGTTTTTCCGACGGAATTCGGACGGAATTCCGCTCAAGCTGTGTTGCTTACACACGATCACACCAAATTCCGACGGTCAATAACTCAGCGGCATAAAACACGTTCGACAATACTATAAAAGGGAATTGTTTCCGAGCATGCGTCGGAATTTTGCGTGTCGGAATTGCATACACACGATCAGAAAATCGAATAGAAAGGTTTTCCGTCGGAAAAATTGAGAACAGGTTCTCAATTCAAATTCCGACAGAAAAAGACCGCTGGGCATACACACGGTCGGAAAATCCAATGAAAAGCTCCCATCGGACTGTTTCCATCGTAAATTCCGACCGTGTGTACGTCGCATTACATTTATACATTCAGGGTATGCCCTCTTCTCAGGCATACCGACCAGCTAGGCCAAGGCACACCTCAGGCCTTGGTTCTTAGGAACATCGCA